>CM076571.1:787579693-787858044 GCA_034641835.2 Pinus albicaulis
GCAAAAATTGAGGTAATATTGAAGATCCCCACTCCTAGAACTCAAAAAGAGGTACGTAGTTTTTTGGGACATGCAGGGTACTATAGGATATTTATAGAAATTTCTTCAAATATTGCATCTCCTTTGTTTTCTTTTCTCATGAAAGATTTGGAATTTGTGTGGATAGGAAAGTGTGAGCAAGCCATTCTGAAGTTAAATAATTTTGTAACAAAAACACCTATTTTATCAGGACCAAATTGGAGACTGCCTTTCCATATCGCTACAGATGCATTTGACATAGCTGTAGGTGTTGTTTTGGGGTAGTTGGAGGAAAAGAAACCGTATTCCATTTACTACATCAACAAGAATTTAACTCGAGCTGAACTCAACTATACAGTGGCTGAGAAGGAATTCCTAGCAGTAGTGGATGTTATTAACAAATTTCGGCACTACATCACCGGCTATCAAGTATTTGTACACACTGACCATGCTGAAATTCGATTTTTAATGAATAAACCTATTACTAATGGTAAATTTACATGATGGTTATTGTTGTTACAGGAATTTGATATCACTATTTTAGATAAATCCAAAAAATATAATATGGTTTCTGATTTTCTTTCTAGATTAAATATAAGTGATGTATGCACTCAAACTGAGGATTCTTTTCTAGATGAATATATTTTTTCCATATCTACTCACTCACCATGGTATGTAGATATGTCAAATTATCTCTCTACAGGTAAATTCCCACACCATTTATCTTCCAAATAAAATAGGAAGATCATACAACAGAATCTTACCTACTCCTAGATAGAGGGCAATCTCTATCACACTGGGTCAGACTTTCAGATTAGGCAATGTATTAGATAAGACAAGGTTTTTGATATCTTGAAAGCTTATCAAGAGGAACCTTGTGGAGGGCACTTCGCTGACAAAAGGATGGGATATAAAGTACTCTCAATAGGGTACTACTAGCCAACTATATTCCAGGATGCCAAGAAGTTTGTAAAGGGATGTGATAGCTGCCAAAGGATGGGCCAGCCTCTGAAATCATATGAGATGTTGTTGTAGCCTCAGATAGTGATAGAAAAATTTGAGAAATGGGCCCTAGACTTTGTAAAGCCAATTAATCCTTTATCACAACAAATATCATACATATTGGTCTACACCGACTATGTCACAAAATGGCACTAATTAGAGCTACAAAGTAGGCTATTTCAAAATTTTTGTTTGAAGATGTCTTTGTTCGCTTCGGGATACCCAGGGAAATAATGACGGATGGAGGGCCTCATTTCACATCTAATTTGATCAAGAAGCTGGTTGAGAAGTATGAAATTCATCACAGGATCACTTCACCTTATCACCCACAAGAAAATTGTCAAGTAGAAAGCACCAATAAATTCATTGAGGGAATCTTAACGAAGACAATACATAGCCACTGAAGAAATTGGGTCGAGAAAATTCTAGAGGTGTTGTGGCCTTGCATAACAACATGAAGGAATACTACAGGCTTCTCACCATATGAATTGGTGTATGGTAAGAATCCTTTATTCCCCATAGAGTTCGAAATAAATACATTAAGAACAACATTGCAGTTCAATATGGATTTAAGCACAACACAAAGACAAAGATTAAACCAACTCAATGAGTTGGAAGAGAAATGACTAGCTACCATTCAGAAGAAAAATATCATTTAGCAGTAAAGAGATAGATGGCATGATAGGTTCATTAAGAAGAAGTAATTTCAGAAAGGATATTGGGCTCTCTTGTATGATTCAAGATTCAAGGATTTCAAAGGCAACCTCTGCACCAGATGGCTAGGTCCCTACGAAGTAAACACGGTATTTGACAATGGGACTATACAATTGGTCACCATTGACAGTGCCAAGACACCGTTACTGGTTAATGGGAATTGTCTAAGGTTATATCATCAACCTGGTTCGAAGGAATCATTTGTTAACATTGTCACGTACTCTGATCTTCATGTTACAAAAATAGGGGAATATTCCCATATGCAGCCTGAAATTTGAAATTCCAATAGGTGCAGTAGCTGAAAACCACCCTTGTGGCAGCTGTTACACCTGTTCTGGGGTGCATTCAGACATATTGTAACAGTTGAAAACCACTCCTGTTGCGGTTGTTACATCGATTTTTTTCCCTTTTCTAAAACATTATCCTTCCTTCTTGATATATTTTACAAGATGATGTTATTCATTTGTTTCTTTTTTGTATCTATCTTTCCTAATCATCATGATTTTTTAAGAATAATACAAAGGTTATCTTGGTTGTTACACATTTAACAACCGACAACCATAAACACAGTTTCTTATTTTGTTGCATGCAGCAATAATTGTGCCAGTCAAGCATGACCACCACGATCACTGTGAGCAGTATGCCACCAATTCAAATTCATCCTCCACTTCGCTTCAGGTATGTCATTAAAAAGGTAACATCATCATTCAATAGTTTGGTGATTAATGGCAAGTGATGATATTCATGTGATGGTCGTGGGTGGCCGTAACCATTAAAGAAAGGGGGGATAGATCTTGTAATCATTGAAATAAATCCGTAGTTATGAACCGTTATTAACCTTGCATGCATCTAATTAATAGCACAATAGCCAATGATGACAAAATATGGCTAGAAAAGGCATTTGTACTTAGAACCCATTACTTTCCATAATGAGACATTTATGTAGGTATGTGTGAAATACGATTCGGTAATTTTGTAAATCCTGTCACCTCCCATCACCTTCCTCAACTGAAGCCTTGTATCCTCATCCAAAACTCTTCATCCGAGATAAGAAGAGCAAGTGCTGAGAGGAAAAAAGCAGTGTAGCCACATTACAGTGGGTTGAGAAATAATGAGTAAATTCAGAATTACAGTAAGATGGGTGGAGCAACAGTAAGGCATGAGCCAAAATCCATGGACGCCATGAAAAAATGTCCAAAAGCTTACCTGGTATTTAGGGATGTTGGGTGGATTAAATATTTTCAGAAATTGGAAGGCTTGAACGAGGCTATTGGTATCAAATTCACTCAAAATTTGAATAACCACCAGACCCAAGTCAGGGGCCTGAAAATTGAAGTGAAATAAAAAGTGATTTCCCGAGTGACCACATTGCCAGTAAAAGGACGAAGATGGCTCAACACGAAAATCAGTGACCCTTCTTTGAAGGAAGACTTCCTTGAAGGAGAAGAAAACTTGTAAAATAAGGGAAGAGGAATTAACATATTATCACTCCCTCAACCAAGGGCAGATGTCTCCCTGGGTTTAATCAAATACATTACTTGCGAGGGAATATCTACAATCATTTTTAACTATCACTTCCCTCTACTTAATAATCTTCGGCACTAGAAAAAGATTAAACTTCGATTTTACTTATTGGGAAACATTAAGCATATGGCGGCGACGATGAAGACAACAGCACATTTGGAAGCATGTGTGACCAATCATGGACTTATCCAATTGATCGTGCTTGATGCCCTAAGCTAGCAGGGAAGGAGATGGGATGAATTTAAGAGAAAAAGGCCTAGGACAAGCTGGAGAAAATAGGCCGCGACCTCAGAAGGAAGTCATGGAGAAGTTGAGGCCCAGACTCGACCTAATAGGGTTAGAATTGGAAAAGAACCCATTGGCAAGCCAATTGGGGATAGAGGACTAAAACAAAGGGTGAAAGTTAAATTTCCCATAGAACCATTTTCCACAGCCAGAAAGTAGAAAGAAGCAAAAGGATCAGAAGAAGAAGAAAGAGAATCCTTCTCGTTAGGTAAGGGCGAAACTCATGCTATGCTTTAAAACTTGAAAATTTAAGAAAGGAAAATGAACAGTTGAAACAAAGATTATCTGAGGGTAAGGAAATCTTGGTATCTGTATGCACAACATGTTCTTAAGGACTAACAACAGTAGGGTATAAGGCCTGTGGAGAAAACACTAGCCCAATGGAAACATAAACAGAACTTCGGGAGGCTGTTACACAAGAACCTACTAAGGATACTACTGTTACATAAGAACCAACAGTTAAAGTAGAGCCTCCTGAAGTAATTGACCTAGAGGCCGATACACAAGAACCCGTTGAGGCCATTGCTGTTACAGAAGAAACAACAATGGACAGAGAGGCTACTCTAGGTGAAAATAAAGGGGCTAATACAAAAGAATCCACTGATGAAGCTGCTATTACACATGAACGAGTAGTAGAGGTGGAGCAGACCCATTCAACAAAGGCTGTTACACCCATTATTGATGTTGATATTGAATGCAGAGGAAAGTCGGGTCCCATCACGGGATGGAGTTCTGAGAAAATTTTGTTAATTTATGAATTGCAGAAGTGGAAACAGGAAGCAATCTCACTTCGGGAGGGGGTGATCTTGTTGAAAGAACATCAAAATGAGATAAGTGATTTACAGGAAAAATGGATGAAAGAAGAGCTAAAGAAAGGTTGGGAAGGGTATAAGAGGAAGGAGGCTGTAAAGAAGCATGAGGAGCAACTCTGTTGTTACAATAGCAGGTTCAGGATCTAACTATGGATAAGCAAAAAATCCATGAGCTTGCCCTCAATCTGTTGGGGTGCAGGCGACCTTCCCCATCCTACCCCATTTTTCTATGGGAACACCATTTACTGTTTCAGTTAAAATCCATCATGGAGAACAAATCCTATCTGTGTTCTTCCACTTGCACATTTTTAGATGTATTTCGTGCTTCCAACTTTGACGAATAAAACCTATTGTGTGAGTTATTCTTTCACAATATCATTTGCGAGCACATAAGTATGAAAATGGTAGTGAATATATTCTCCTACACGGGGGATTTGCAGCTACGAGCCTTTGTGTCATTCATGAAGAATCAGATTGAGTGGCATTTGTCCACCAAATCTATGGATACCAATGAAGAAAAGGCAACATTATGGATCTAGGTAGAACCAGGATGGGCCATCGAGTTAAGGCGAGAGTTTAGAATAATTTTAAGCACTTGTGGGATAAGAGGACCTGTTGCCACTTACAAAAGAAGGATTTTGAACTTCAGCCTTAATCAGTTCTCAGTAATGAAGAGTCAAGCGTTGACTAGGTGTTTGAAACACACGAAAGCCAGTAGTGTTGAGTTGCTGAAGGGGGACCCATTTTCATTTCAGAAATTTGTGGTAGTTGTTACACATGTACTAGCACATGCACAGATAATATAGACCATTGGCGCTTCCTGGCTTGGGTTAAGATTTAGGTTCCCTTTGTTTTGGCTACCAATAGAGGATTACCAGATTCATTATGAATTGAGAAAGTATGAGTCAGAGTCTTGGGTACAACAACTGCTAGCTACTCAAGGGTACAGGTTTGCAAATGAAGATACAGTCGATGCTTATGACCTCACTGACTTGCACCGAAGATATTCTCATGGGAGATGAGATTATGCATGAGGACATGCAAGTGCTTTAGCTGGGGGGAGATGTTGGGTGCCAATTTTGTACTTATTTCCTACATCTGTTTCCCCCATTGTTACCTTGTGACTACAACCATTGGGACTATCTTTTCCTATTGCTCATGCCTTTCTATCTTAAACAATGATTTTTCACCTTATTTTCATTATCTTTCCATTTCATCGATTATTATGATGTATCGTGTCTTTTTTATGACTAACTGGGGATGAATGTTTGGAGAAGTTCTCTAGTCTTTTTTTGTCCTTCCTGATGTTATTTTTATCACAAAATATCAAAAGCATGAGGCATACAGGAGCAGTTAAAGGTGTTCTATTACAATGAGCTGTTACACCACGACGTTGTTACATCATGGTGTTGTTACAAACTCGTTATATAAACTGCTGTTACGGCTATATTGTTGACTTGATATCATCAACTTCTGGATGCCGAAATATCCTCTATTATTGTTATGCTACAACTTTTATTTTCCACAAAAACTGTAGAAGTCATTATGTATTGTATTTTAAGATGACAGATTTTAGGTGATTTTGATTGTAATCTATATTTTCCAGTCAAAATTTTTATTAAGAAGTGGTTTTGATTGTAATCTATATTTTTCCACTCAAATTTTAGGCAGTTTTGATTGTAATCATAATATGCTCATGACTGATCCATCCCTCATTTTTCTGAACATGTAACCACTATATAATTCTCGACCCTTGAGGTCAAAAGGTTAGTGGAGAACAGTATTACTTTGGCTCTATAATTTTGGTCACATTAATACAAGTTATCATGTTTTTGTTGTTACATGCATTGTCTGGTTTAGTTTCCGTTTAAGATCTTTCTCTTCCTGCACTTTACGAGGGAGGAAGGGCCCTCCTCTTTAGCAGGGATTATAGCGGTTAAGGTAGCTGTACATATTTATTATTTTCTTTATGTATCAGTGGAATTGTTGTTGTTGTTGTTGTTCTATCTGTGAATAGATATTCTTCAATTCCAATATTATATATGTTGTTACACATATGTGATTAGAAATACCAGCTAGGTAATTGTTGTGTGTCGCGCTAGGTACAAATTAAATGAGGCATGATTACATTCCTGTAGATCATTTTATTTCTGCATGAGTGACTCCTTCCAACATTTAATTCAGAAACGATTTCCTTTATTTGGATTTGCTTCTGGTTTGATGTATCGGCACAGATAGTGTGACTGTCATTGAAATAAAAGGCGTCCCTGGATTGATAATTTATGTGTACCATATTAGTCATTTAACATTGATTAATACAGTCCAACAACATCTACCAACATCTCCCTAAAAAATATTGATTTATTCCACTTGACTCCAAGTAAACAAAGATTGAGTGCACTCCTCTTTGAGTTGCTTGGTTGCCTCTAGAATTCGAATTTCTGGAGAGAATCCTTGGGGATCCTTTGGCTGCCTTTAGAATTTGAATTGCTGGAGAGAATCTTTGGGATCCTTTGGCTGCCTTTGAGAGTTAAGGAAGGTGGAAAATCCTCCTATAATTTCTCCTTTTTGGGTGAAAATGTGAAGTTGGGTTACACTTTTGTGAGAATCGGGGGTGGAAATTTTTTTTCGGCAATAGCTCAGCCGAAATTTTGAGAAATTTCCGCCGAACTATTAGATAGTTTGGCCAAACTTTATGAGAAAGTTCGACTGAACTCGTTCTGCCATTTAGATTGAAGGCACACTGACAGCATGGGAAAACATATTTTTTGCTGGAGATGGGAAAACCGACACTAATAGTTCAGCCCAAATTTAAAAGAAGTTCGGTCGAACTCATATTTTATAAATATATCACCCACTAACGAGTCTCATTTTCGTGCGTCTATATTCGCATAGTCTATTCGTAGGTTTCTGTTTGATTTTCTATGGCGCATCTCTATTCGCATAGTCTATTCGCACTCGGCTGCTCTATTGCTGATTTAGTGCCTGCACCTGTGAATTTCTGCTCGAGAGTTGCGCCGCTGCTTAGGAGTTGCTCCAGGTAAGTAATTGCTCCATATTAGAGATCCTAAAATATGTTATGAATCAAAAAAAAAAAACTGGGAGAACAAAAAACTGTAGTATTCTATTACTGGTATTTATTACTATTACATAGGTACTGATGTGGTCTCCATTACCACACCATATAGTAAAACGATATAGTACTTGTCATAAACAAAAAAAACAGTGAGCTGTAAATCAATAGTGATTACATTACAAGGATAGTACAAATTTATTACTGATATTAGCTTGGTTCCTATCTGTAAGCAGAGTGACTCTATTGAAACCAATTGATTAGGGAAATATGGTAGCATATTTTCACTATTCTTGTTCTTGTAATGATTAGGGTCTCTTATTATCATCTGTATGGTCCGAGTCCACAGTTCTCCCCACTACTCGAATTATACCTATGGATAATATGGGCTATTCTCTTAGTAGTGCCGTCTCTAATATGTGTCCTATTGATTTTCTTATACTCCCCTTGGTCGTCCATCAAATACAGGACCGAATAATGATAACCTAGGGTGTTACAGGTTCAAATATGGTGTTAGTTTTAATTGGTTACTGCTTATTGTATGGAATATTATAAACTGTACTAGATAGGAGCACTGCCAGAGTGGAATTTTTGAAATTCCATATTTCTCAGCTGTACTTTATTTTACCTTATTTACATATTTGTGAGTTGTAAAGGTAATTTTTCTTAGAAAAAGAGGAGACTTGCATTGAATATGTCTCATTAAAAACGTTCACAGAGATTCTCTAATGTGAGAGTTCACCAGTTGTTTGGAATTTCAATATGAATTTTTCATTGCACTATTTTTTTTCATTTTGGGTTGAAGAACCCACTGTATAGAAATTCTTTGGTTTATTTGGAAATTGAATGGTGAAAAAAATGTTGCTTTAATGTCAAATTCATATCGCCACAAGGTAAAAATTCCGACAAGTAATTTTGATAGAGTTGTTTTATTCTTTTCAATTCAGGGTACAACTCACTCTTGTTCCTCTGCCCCCCATTGCCTTTATATGCTTAATGATACATATTATACTAGCAAGTGTGAGTGTTATCAGAATTGGACTGTTCTTTTATATATGTATATATAGTCTGTGAATCCAAACCTTTAAATAAAAATATGCAAAGTTCTAGACATGATTAGGATGGATTATGAACCAGTTTAGACCAAAATTGGGTTGTAATTGGTTGAGTGGACAGTTATGCCTACGAAAATCCTTGAACTAGGCTGACTGGCCAATTTAGCCAGCTTTGTTCTGGTTCTAATAAAATTTCCAGCCTTAAAAACACAAATAACATATATTGATAGATACTGATTTGTGATTAACGAAATATATTTTTTTATCTGTTGTGAATTATTGCATCTTATTGAGCAGAGTTTGGGCTGTCTCTTAAGGCATGCTTTTCTCCTCAATAAAGACCTCATCCTTAAGCATGCTTTTAGTAATAACAATAATGGTTACTTATCAGTTACTGAATAAGCTTAATCTGTGGAAACCTGTAATCTAACCAGTCATCCCATATTATAGAAACACTGCTTATCTCTACTAATTTTTGACCATGTAATTGTATCGACTTCTCATATTCACTATGATATAATTACATATTGATAGGCCTAATAATTGGTTACACAATATTTCAGAATATACTTCAAAACCAAAAGTGATTTGATAAAAAAACATTATCCAATAAACAAACCATTGAAACCAAAAGTGATTTGATACAAAACATAGGTTTTAACCTAAGAGTAAATGCCCTACAGTCAATCAATCTTTGGAATAGTTTTAAATATATAGAAGTTTTTCATTTTCATATCCATGGTAAATGCCCCTACAGTCAATCAATCTTATTGAATTTGTGCAAATTTGTTTACATGTGGTTTTCATAATATACAAAATTTAATATATATTGATGTAGAGGCTGAAAATGTTCCAAATATTGTTCAAAATAGAAGCAGGGTAGAACGCTACATTCAAGAATAAGGTTGTCTACCTACCACAACTTTTCTGGCCGACATTTATGATATACCATGGGAAAGAAACATGGCGCAATGCACCTTAGAAATGTGTCAACAACTTCATGCAAAATTGCGAAGAGATCTCGTGGCTTTGACTCTACCTGTTGAGAGTCGACAAAGCCTCGAAATAGTTACACATTCATTGGGCGAACTAGTAAATTTGTACAAAAATCTTGGGCCAACGACTGATACATTTGTAGAAATCATGAGAAAGAGAAAGGAAATAATAATGGGTCCCGATAAATGGGAGGATGTAAAACAAGGAGTTAAAAAAGAAATGGTGAAGTCAATGTTTAATTTCAAGGAAGGGCCAAGAAGAAAAATATTGAAGGTGAAATATTTCAAGAACCCTAATATAGCTCACTATTTGTATGATAGGCACCTTACAGCCTATGGAAGACTCCCATGGAACGACGAAGTTTCTTTTTATTTTGAAAAATTGTTTTACGCAATTTTTTTTTTGAAAATGAAACCCAATTACAATGAGCTTCCGTCAGAATTTTTTGGTCCAGGGAAAGGTCGATTGTGTGATCGTAGGGGTGCTAGGTGACATGTGGAGTTGCCTCACCCTGAGCCACCATTGGTGATTCGACCTTTTCAGGTCAAAACTCTGTAGTCAGATATGGATGCGACTTCTCAAATAAGTCAAGAAGCAAGGGATGCCATCATCAACAATGTTCACAGTGGATTGGGTGGAGTCGATGTTTGTCTAAATCGACAAAGAGCACATGAGAATGCACGTGCAAATTTTGTGTATTGTACAGATGAAGAGATTGAAAACATTAATGTTGAAGATCTCTGAATATATGCAAAGAATTGTCGCAATGGTTGGCAAGACCTAATTCTTCATGAGGAAGAGGGCACGGGAACGGTATGTGTTACTGATCTTAGGGGTCAATTATTTTAACACATACATGTGTACAATTTGTAATAAATACATGTGTATGTACATGTATACATTTATTTGTATATACATTAATCTAACAAAAATGTATCATTAAATATGTTAAAACACCATTTGTAGTTGTCACACATGATGAATGACGAAAGTGTTAATATCACGTTCGGGGCCTCCGGTTCAAACAATGAAGATGGGTCTCACCATCAAGATATGTTGACAAATGTTAGTGTTTTTTAAGTGATATTTTTAAAATAAATAATTGTGCACACATGTACATGTACATATATAATAATAAAATGTTTTAACAGATTCTGATTCCGTCCGATGTTTTTGGGATGGCGGTACCTTCTTCTTCCTTGGGAGATGTACCTTCTACTTCCTTAGGAGATGTGCCACATCCACAACAAGTATGGACAATTTTTCACTTTTAAAATTTATGTTTAAGTTATATATATATTCCACCTCAAAAATTTCCATTAAAAATTGAGATATATATATCTATATCTTGATTTATTTTAAATTTTTTGAATTTTAGGTTTTTGGAGATTTTCTTTTGGAGCCTCTCTTAGGAGATGTCCCAAATTCACCTGCAGAAGTATTCAATTTTTCACTTTTAAATATATATATGTTTTTTTTAAAGTTATAATTTATAAATTGAAGTTTATTTAAGTTTTATTATAAATTGAGATCTTGATCTTGAGTTATTTTATACTTTTAAAATTTTGAATTTTAGGTTTCTATAGAAGATTTCTTTAATCCACGGACTCTAGCGATGGAGATAGGAACATCCACACCATTTCAACCATTTGAACAATTTGTCTAACTTTTTTTTTAATATTATTGAAAATAAGTTTATATATACACATGTGCATTTTAATTTGAAGTTTACTGTTGATGTATATATATATATATATATATATATATATATATATATATGTTGATATATATTTAAGTTTGTATATGTTGATGTATATTTTACAGTTTACTGTTGGAGATGTTCCCATGGGGGAAGTTGTAGCAGGCAAACAAATGGAGAGGGAAACTCATGAGGTATTGCATGATTTTTTTTTATATTTTGTTTTTTACATGAAGTTCTATATATTCTCACTCATTTTTAAAACATCAAATTTTAATGTTTGTATGTGCATTGTGTACAGGTTCCCCATGCTTCACAAGATAGCACGCAGATTGAGACTCTAATAGGAAAGACACTACATCCATCTATATTTGATGGACATGATTTGTAGATTTGATTTCAAGATTTCTAGTCTTAAATTTACTTTTTTATATATTATCTAGATGCACAGTCATATATATATAACTTGATACTTGATACTTGTGAGATCTACAATTTTTGGACATATTTTATTACAGTGTTAATATAATTTTTTTTGTTCCAAAAAGTTAAGTTTTGGATGGTTTTAGTACTTTTGGCATGTGAATGTGAAGTAATGTTGTTATATAATTTGTTTGGTTTTTAAAACTTTTAAGTTTTGGATAGTTGAACTACTAGTAATGTTGTCATCTATAAATTAATGTTTTGCTTCTGAACTACATTTGGCATGTTATGTAATGATGTGTTATAATTTGTTTTTTTTTTTTAAATTTAAGTTTTGGATGCTTGAAGTACATTTGGCATGTGAAGTAATGTTGTGATCTATAATTTTTTGTTAAATTAAAAGTTAAGTTTTGGATGGTTTCAATCTACATTTGGCATGTGATATAATGTTAAATGTATTTATTGGATATTTGAACTATAATTGGCATGGCATGTGAAGTAATGTTATGTATGATATAATCAAAAAGTTTTTAAAACTCAAGTTGTGGATGGTTTCAATCTACATTTGGCATGTGATATTTAATGTTAAATGTTAAATGTTTTTATTGGATAGTCAAGAACTACAATTGGCATGGCATGTGAAGTAATGTTGTGATCTATAATTTTGGATGGTTTCAATCTACATTTGGCATGTGATATAATGTTAAATGTTTTTATTGGATAGTTGAACTATAATTGGCATGGCATGTGAAGTAATGTTACACGATATATAATCAAAAAGTTTTTAAAACTTAAGTTTTGGATGGTTTCAATCTACATTTGGCACATGTGATATAATGTTAAATGTTTTTATTGGATAGTTGAACTACAATTGGATGGCATGTCAAGTAATGTTGTGATATAATAAAAAAAATTAAAACTCAAGTTTTGGATGGTTGAAGTACATTAGGCATGTGAAGTAATGTTGTGATATAATCAAAAAGTTTTTAAAACTAAGTTTTGGATACCATTTCAATCTACATTTGGCATGTGATATAATGTTAAATTTTTAATGTTTTTATTGGATAGTTGAACTACAATTGGCATGACATGTGAAGTAATTTGTTTTGATATAATCAAAAAGTTTTTAAAATTCAAGTTTTGGATGGTTGAAGTACATTTGGTAAGTTTTTAAATTTTTTTTCACTCAAACAATAGTATGTAGTATGTAAAGATCAAAAACAATCTTAAGATTACTTTTAAGTACGATCAAGTGTTCTTGAAACATTTTCCCACATGATGATACCTTCATTGACCTATGAACTAAAGTAGTTCATAGGTTATATGTTCTGCCTCTTTCCCATATAAATCCCTTTAATTATGATTGGAAATATAAGAAATAGATATATGTTTGTTGAATTGGGGTCAATGTCATTAATGCACTCAACTAGGTAGCCTTGTTGATTTATAAATTGGTAAATTGATGACATTCAGTTAATTGCATTCTAGAACATATATATTCAGTGCGTGAAACATTTTTCATCAATGCACATGGGAAAACTACTTGAAAAATTAATTGCATTCTAGAACATATATATATATCCAATACGTGCACAACATTTTTCATCAATGCACATAGAACATATCCGACCATTGGACAGACAAATTTTGTACTAGATTTTCAATCAGGAATAGAGATGTGGGTCAAATCCCACCAAAAGTCGAAGAAGTGCTCCGAGTCTCTTGTCTGAAAGGAATCTTCGTACAAAATTATATTGTGGATGATTTATTTACATTGTGGATACTTTTTACCAAAAAAACCCACAAGAAAAACTAGGCGTGCATTGAGTTCGTGTATATATCCAGTACGTGCAACATTTTTCATCAATGCACATAGAAAAAATATTTTCAGTTAATTTCATTCTAGAACATATATATATATATATATATATATATATATATATATATATATCCAATACATGCAACATTTTTCATCAATGCATGTATAGAAAAGCTACTTTTAGTTGATACTAGAGTGTGCATGTACCAAAACAATTTGTACATGTGCAAACACTTGCACAGATAACATAACAAGGCAACTCAATTTTTAATTGAGTACTGGAAGTTCTAGAACATATAATCCAAAGAGAATAAATTGTTGGGCAGTTCAATCAAAAAAATTTCAATGGAATGCCATCTTCAATAATTCGTTCATGATCGAATTTTGACATTTTCCATTTCTTAATATTCATTTTTTTCTTTGATTGAACCTCGATCAAATTTATGTGTGCTGCACACACCAAGTGACTATATTGACAACTTATGAAATCAGGTTCATAGTCTTCAAAGTAAACAAAATTCCCACTTTGATTAGTTTGTCTAAAAAAATAACCTTTCAGTATAATAGATCCTACTTCAAATGGAAATCCGTGATCATTACAGTCTTCTAATAATTTCATTTTTCATTCAGTGCAACGCATCAATAATACTTCACATTTTCATCCTTGTCAGTAGGTGCAATTACAAAAAAAACATCTCCTGCACAATAAAACAAACTTGACAAAATTATACATATTCAAATTTATTTCTAGATCTTTATCATTAGAAAGCAATTCAAATGTTACCTTCTCTAACAAGATCAGAAACTTGATCACCATCGGATGATATCGTAGTCTCCTCTGATTGCATTTCTTCAAACATTGCAATAGACATTTTGCCCTTTGTATTTAGCTCTGTATGTTTCCAATCTTTTACATACATTTTGTTTTCACAAACGTCTTTGGATTTTGTGTTGTCTATGCAAACAGGACAAAAACAAGAATATTTTCTTTTATCCAATGCAAACACATTTCTGGAGGACTTTGTTTTAATTGAATGCAATTTTTGAGTCCCTTTTATTGTTTCAACGTCATTTCCAATTGATCTGTCTACGTTTTCGATCCCAATATGCCAAAAAAACCTTTATATGGAAAATTTAAAGAAGAATGTAAATATGATATCAAAATACAATCAAAGATAATCATTGTGCTAAATGTACACTATTTATTTAATTAGATATCCAATAAAAATTAAAATGAATGTACCTTGGCACTTCCCTCGATCGATTAGTCTCATGGCTTAGAGAAGCGATGCACCATTGAACAACTTATTTTGCATCCACAAGTAGGCTTGTGGAGGGGTTCATTTGATATCTTCAAAGTGCTTGTTTTATGTATGGCCCTGCACCATCATGTTCTCCTTTTCCGTGGCCATTCTCAAAGAAATTCCAACAATGTTTAATGCAGTTTTTCTTATGAAGACAACACAACCAAAAGAATGATCTTGTATATTTGAATTGTCCCGCGCATCCATCTAACGATATCCAATGTTCATTGAATTTTATTCCACGATTTTCAGGGAATCATAAATTTTTCCAAAACAATGTTGTACAAAATATGTATCATGTGTACGATCGTCACTGATATAAAAGTGATATTCTTTAATAATATGTCAATTTTCACTGGTGCTTTCTATATGATCGATGTTTTGTTCAACATGTTTATATAGAATATGACAAGCATGGAGACTTGGTCAAAATGATAGTATTCACTTTGAATTTCTTTTTGTGGAACAAATGTGTAGTTTTCTGCAAAATCAATTACTGACAAAATGGTCCCTGGCAGAAATAATTCACTGGATTTTTTGAATTGCAAGTCTTGCCATCGAGCTCTATGGGAATGCTTGGTGTACTTGTAAATTTCTGCCTCAAACTTTCTCAAAATGTCTATCAAAAAAATTTCTTCTTCTCGTAATTCAATTCTTTTAACACTATTTTCACCTTCAATCGATGTATGGATATATTCATATCTCTTCCATTTCACTTTCATGTTGGACAATGATTGATCATTTATATCAGTACGATATTTGTTTTGAAATTTAGTCAAATTTCCACAATCATCGCATTTTTTACCACCAACGCATTTCTTTTCGTAAAATAGTTCATCGGTTTCTCTTTCACATAGAATTTGAGATATGAAATCACGGATAGTGGAAGGAGGAGGTGAATCCTTCCAAAATGTTCTACCAAAATCAAGGAATGTGTCATAATATAACTCAAATTCCACATGATAACGACAACAACAAGTGTCGCGTACGGTGATAGGTTTTACATACCATGGTTTTTGTTGAACAAAAGCACTGATTGAAACATGAATTTCATGATTCTCTTCTTTGAACTTGTTGAATAACTCTATCTGAGTGGTTTCCAAGAAATATTTTTCATGTTCTTCGTACTGATTTCGTGCTATTCTTCTTCGCATCACATGCCTTGCAGTTGGTGAAACACACGAATTGTTCTTCCAATATTCATATATTATTTTTTTAACATTTTCTCCAAGTCTATCTTTGTATGGTTGCCTACAAATAGCTCTCCAACAAGCAAGTTCATCATTTACATCTATTTGCAACCAAAATTTCCAATCTTTGTGCAAAGTTTTTCGCGAGGTTCCTAATGCTCGTGCCATAGATTTTACCAAGCAATTCTCTTTAGTACTTGATGAAACCACTGCCATATGTATTGCTCTACGTACAACTGAAACATTTTTCTGTCTAGATCTTTTAATTGAATTTATAGCACTATTTATATTTTGTATCACATTTTCCTTCATTTTTTTATCTTTGATTGATTTTCGAATACCCAATAAAGTCGTAGCTTCTTTTAATTTCCTTAATGATAGGAGACCTTTCAACATTTGGGCTTGAACTGTCACATTTTCCTTTATGAAATACTTCTAAAAAATGCGGTTAACACGATATCGTATATAATGGTCAGCTTTTTTATCTCCATATGTGTGAGTGTCAACATTTTCTAACATCTCGTCATCGACATTGATTTCATCTGTACATATTCGAATGAATAGTACATAATAAGTTTACATATTCAATAAATAACTAAATTTATAAATATATGTATAATTTCAATAATACGTGCATGTGTTCAACATATATATGTGTGTGTGTGTGTGTGTACATACCTTGTGATTCAATTTCTTCACTTGAATTTCTTTCATCATTTTCACCATCTTCAATCATTGGTTCAATATCTCTTTCACTTTCTCTTTCAAAATTTTGTATCTCATCATCAATGTTTTGAGGAATATCTCTCTCTATTTACATTGAAAAATATTTTTCAAATTAGTTCATCAAATAAAAATTAAGCTTCACATTTTACACTAGGAAAATTTTAAATATATCAAAATCATAATATTTATATTTACATACCTGTTTCAACTTCTAGTTAAGGTTGATTTTACCCTTCAATATTTGAGAGTGCTTCTATCTTTCTTTTGCAACATTGTCTCGTCTCTTCTCTACGTTCCTCAGGGTCTCTTTTTCGATCATATTTTCTCGTACAATTTCTTCGATTTCCCATGATAATAGAGTATGAAGTTCAAAAATTTTCCTTCAAAAATTTAGACAAAAACTTAATTAAAAAAAGAATCACAAAATATTTAATTTAAAAAAACTCATTTTAAATTTTTTGCAAAAAATACATACTCCAATCCAAAACACTTAATTTTAAAAATTCAAGAAAAAAATGTCCTATAAAAATGAAACGAAGTTCAAAATATTTCCTTCCAAGTCCTACAAAAAAATTTCATATAAAAAGTTACACAAAAACTGATTTTAAAAATCATTATAAAATATTTACTTGAACCCAAAACCAAAAAATGTCCTTTCAAAATTAAGCCCAAATTCATATTTAAAAAAAAAATGAAGCCCACAAAACTGTATCACATACCTCCAAGAAATGTCTTTTGAATGTACCTCCAAGAAATTTTGAATGTACCTCCAAGAAAATTCTTTAAACCCAAAAAATTCTTTGCAAAATCAATTCAAATGTACGAAAATAATGTGTCTCAAAGAAAATTCCTTTGAATGTACCTCCAAGAAAAGTCCTGAAACCCAAAACAATTCTTTGCAAAATTAGATCAAGAGTTTTGTAAAATCAGACTAAACGTGCGAAAATATATGAAAATAATGAATGGTTTTGCGGCAATTTATATTTCCGTGAAATGTTTTTTTGGAGGGGCTCAGCAGTACTTTCCAGCCGACGGAAAGATAAGTAAAATTTTGGTCGAACTTCTAATAAATAGTTTAGCTGAACTACTTTGTCGTTTGATTTAACGTGCCATCGGCACAAAAAATAGTTCGGCCGAACTAACGCGTCACCAGTTACGTAGAGCCAAGCCCTAAATATGTTTCTGCAAGTTTGGACTGATTAAACTCCATGAAACATTCTGAATTAACTGTCGGAACCAAGACAAGCATTTTCAGAATTGAATCTACTTTCAGGAAATATAACTTTCATGGAATTTCATAAATATTTATTAATTTTAATTAATTTTGTAATAAAACGGATGCAAACAATTTCTGAAGGTCATTGTGATTCAGTGAAATCAAAATTCTGTATTTTCCAAAATACATTGTAAAAAAAATTGAAAAAATTATCATACATTACATTGGTCCATTGTCTCTAATGGGTAGATTTTATATTTTTAGTTTATAACTTATATGTTAAAAAATTTCTTGCATCGCAAAGAATATTCAAAATATGCAGTTTTTCATATTGGACCAGTTCAAAAAATTCTAGTAATTATGATATGCATCCATTAGCTTTGTAAATATGATGAAACTGAAGTAGACTCTGTCTAGATTGTTGTAAGACATTTTTTTTCTCAAAAACACAAATTTTCAAAGAATACAACATTGCATATTAACATGACTTCTTATGAATCCATTGATTGTTAGAAAACACACACTCAAAGAAACGCTAAGTTGACATAACAAATGTGTTTAAAAAATTCCAAAAAATAAGTAAATAGAAAGCTAACAAAATTTCTGACGACTTTTATTTTTATCGCAAAATGAAATTCTAAACAGAAAAATTGTTTTAGCTTGCATAAAGTTGAAGAACTGAAAAAAATGAAAGTTTTTTCTAAAAAAGGGCAAAAAGTGTAACCCAACTTCACATTTTCACCCACAACAAATGGTTATGCATGTGATAATATTTTTCTTCAGCTTGATTCCCTTCACTCAAGCTAGCATACACATCTTGAAAATCAATGTCATTTGCATATTGTTCTATGTAACTCTCATGTACAACATAATCATTTTTGAGTAAAGTAGATGCACTAATGCTTGGTCTTGAAAGAATATCTGCAACTTTATTGAAAATACCTTTCTTGTACCTTATAACCAAGTGAAAATGTTGAAGAAATCCCATCCACCTAAAATGTCTTGATTGCTTCAATTTTGTTTGTGACTGCAAGTACTGTAATGATTTGTGATCAATGTGTACAATTGTCTTTTTACCCATCAAGGAGTGTTTCCACTTCTTAACACATTGTACCGATGCATATAGTTCTTCTTCATATGTAAGATAATTAGTCACAACACCATTAAATGTTTCTGCATGAAAAGTGATAGGCTTACCATGCTGCAAAAGTACCATGCCCATGGTATAATTGCTAGCACTGTTTTTTATCTCGAATGGCTGTCTCAAATTTGGTAATGGAAGGACTGGAGCTGAACTGATCTTGTCTTTTAAATATTCAAAAGCTTGTTTTTGTTTTCCTTCCCATTGGAAGCCTTTCTTCACACTTGTCATTGCATGCATAGGAGTTGCGATGGAAGAAAAGTTTGCAATAAACTTCCTCCAATATTGAGCTGCACCTAAGAAACTTCTTACCTCGGTTACTGTTTTGGATGTGGACCAATTCACAATGGCTTCCTCTCTAGAAGGATCAATTCTCAATTATCCTCCTCCCATAATATGTCCCAAATAGACCAAAGAAGACATTCCAAACTCACACTTTGACATCTTAAGAAACAATTTCTCTTTCTTCAAAATATCAAGCACTCTATTCACATGCAACACATGATCTTCTCTTTTTTTGCTGAAAATTAAAATTTCATCTAAGTACACAATCACAAAGTCATCAAGGAATGGATGCAAAACACTATCCATAACACGCATGAAATTTTTTGGTGCATTACACAAACCAAAAGGCATAACTAGCCACTCAAAGAGTCTTTATTTGGTTTCCAATGCGGTTTCCCATATATCACTTTCTGCAATTCTTACTTCATGATATCCACTTCATAAATCTAGCTTAGTGAGAAACTTTTCTTCTTTCAGCTAATCAAGAGAATCATTTATTCTTTGGAGTGGGTAACGATTTTTTACCGTAATCTTGTTCAAATATCGGAAATCTACACACATGTGCCAAGCCCCATCTTTCTTTGGTATGAAGACTATGGGTGAACCACATGGCAAGGTGCTTGGCCTTATGATTCATTTATCCAAAATCTCTTTGATTTGCCTCTTTATTTCAACATTCTCCATTATCGACATGCGATACATATCGATGTTTGGAAGAGGACAATCTTGTTGCAACTGAATCTCATGTTGAATCTCCCTTTTTGGAGGCAATCACGCTGGCTCCTAAAACATCTCATGATGCACATTAACGACATCATATAAATACGATTTCGACTTAGGATCACATCCCTAAAATGATTCATGATTAACATCAGCTTTAGGCTTAATCATATGAAGAAAAATATTCTTGCTTGAATTTACCAGCCTCTTTACCTGTCCAGCATTTACCATAGCAATGTTTGTCTTCTTGCAATGTGCTCTATCAATGAGCTCCTTGCCATCCTTAAATAAATGGTATTTGTTCTCATGGAAATGGAAGATCGCTTTCCTGTCATACAAGTAAGTACTCCCTAATACAATACCAGTGGTGTCAAACGGAACCACATCTAATTCAACCGTGTCAACAAAATTTGCAATGATTGCAAACCACAATATACATTTCTTTGAAACTTGTAGATTTTCATCCTTACAAATCCAACCTAATGGATATAGTTTTGGATGTGGTATGGTCTCAAGGTTAAGTTTCTTGACCAAGTCTTCAGAGATTGTGTTTTCTTGTGACCCACTATCAAATAGTGTGTCAATCTTGGTATGCTTGGATATGACCCTCACATGAAACAATTCTATTCTTTCTTCTTCATTTGGAGTGTTTATGGGACAGTTTTATGTATTGGTACTGGGTTTAGTTACAATTTATTTTCCCTTAATGTTCTTAAATATCATGGCTGTAATCTTAGATTCATCACTTGAATCAGATCCTAAATCATGTTGAGCTGTAGCAATAGTTTTCTGTTTCCCTTTGTTATTGGGTTTCTTTGGCCTCAATTCAGGATGTAATTTCCAACATTGAGTTTCATCATGGCCTTCTTTTGAACAATGTTTACAAACCAATTTTTCTCCCTCTTTCTTAACAAATGCATTCATTTTGATTTTACCTTTTGAGGTAATTTCTTTGGCTTTACCCTTAAAATGTTTCTTTCTACCCTCTTCAGAAATGTTCTTCCCTCTAGCTTCTAGATGTGTCGCCTGAACACATACTTCATCTAGACTGGTGGGGTTAAACATGGTAATAGTATGTTTTAGGTAGCTATGTAATCCTCCTATGTACTTAAGCAAAGTATCTTGGCTCTGTAAATCTACCCCTAATAAGAGAGCTCTTCTCCTAAATTCTTGTGTGTATTCTTGCACATTATGTCCCTTTAATTGCCTAAAGTTCTGCTAGTTCATTATGTCTTTCTACATGTGAGGTAATGGATAAAACTATTTTTTAATAACAGTAATGAAATATGACCATGATATAATAATATTACCATGTTTCTTGATTTCCTCCTTTGTCTTGGCTTCCCACCAAACAGGTGCTGCGCCTTCCATTCTCAATGAAACCATTTGAATTTTGGTATCATCATTTTGAAGGTTCTAGATTTTCAAATAGACCTCCAATTGTCTAATCCAATTATCAATCTTTTCTACATTGACTTCACCATTAAACATTGGAAATTCAAACTTAACATCAATTTTTAAAAAGGGAATTTTACCAGTGTTCTTTGACTTGTGTGGTTGATGTATTGAAGAAGAAGTAGATGATGATGATGATGAGGGTGAGGATGACGACCCTCCATTTCCTCCATTTCCTCCATTTCCCTTCTTTGACTTATCTTTATCATAGTGACCTCTTGAAGATCCTTGTCCTTCTTTGTGAAGTCTGGATCCTTCCCCTTCTAGTCTCTCATTCCTTTCTTGATAAAGGATTCTAACCATCTCAGTCATGTCAAGTAATTCTTTCCTGGAGACTCTTTCTTACTCGGGATCAACTTCTTCATGGATTTCTCCTTCCTCTTGAGGCATGCTTAACGGAGCTTCTACTTCGTTAGGAGGTGAAATAGGTGGTGGAGATTGTGGAAATCTTGCTCTCCGTTGCTTTGGCTCTTTTTGAGACCCTTTTGCTTCCACCAATTTTCCTTCTCCTCTTTTGAGCTTGAGCCTTGTAAGCATCTAAAACTTGTAAATAGTTAAACAACTCTTTGTACTAAACAACACCAAAGAATAAACTCTATCTCTGATATCAATCTGATCTTAAATAACTATATTAATCTTGTTGTGATAAGTGTCTTTTTAGTTTATAAACATGTGCATACTTGTCTCATTAGTTTGC
Source organism: Pinus albicaulis (assembly GCA_034641835.2). Classification (NCBI taxonomy): domain Eukaryota; kingdom Viridiplantae; phylum Streptophyta; class Pinopsida; order Pinales; family Pinaceae; genus Pinus; species Pinus albicaulis. Next base: position 787,601,848 of record CM076571.1, read on the forward strand.
ATAAGGATTAAGGAGTTTAACAATGAATTGTAGATGATTTTTCGTGAATTAGAAGCATAAAACAAGCTTAAATAACACTAAAAAGTAGTGTAAAATATAGAAATAAGTCACCACATAAAATTTACAAAGCAGGCATGATGAAGCAATTCACCCCTCCTGGGCTGCATCTGCTCATCCAGCTCCCAATGGCATGTCCATCTTTCATTATGCTCAAAATTTTGCAAACAAATGTAGTTATATTGCTGTAATGGTTGTTTTGTATGTACCAATGGCTTCATAATGCTCCAATTAGTAAAAAATGACTCTTAATTCACTCAGAATGGAATAAAATTGAGTTTGGTACTGTTTTTCCCAGTTTCACCTAGAAAGCTCTACTAAAAGTGGAGAAATCCACTTAACTGGAGTTAAAAATGGCACAGGCCGCCAAAAATGGCACGTTATCTAAACTTCCACCAAAATTGACTGCAACAATAAATGTTGCGGTTGGGTTGGCGACATGCCAACCCCAAACCCACGGTTACAAAACCATTGGGTGGAACCCAAGGCATAAACTCTAGTTGCAAAAGTCGTAAGTCTGGGTTAAAGTGTTGGGTTAGCATTAAACTGTGTAGAGATTGTTACGGCTAAACTGTTGCAATGTTACATGAATGTTGGAATTATGGGCAGTTACTACAGGTGGGAAGTTATGTTAACGTTTTCATATATGCCATGTGACATACCACGCGGGGACCGCTGGTGGGTTGGGACAGCCAGCGGTCCCCAACCCCCAAACATGAATTTTACAACCCACAAACATGAATTTTATAAAATTTATATAGAACCAAACATCCATATATTTTAAGAAACACTTACAGCGCGGATGGTAGAGCCTGTGGATGCCTAGCGAGAGGTCACGGGGTTGACTCCTGAGGACCCAAAATTTTACACTGCCCTTTCAGGGACACGTGGTGGCCTCAGGGCTGGCCATGTGTCTCCTTCTAATTGGCCCTCTCCAAACTCATTCGACCAATAAAATTTTGACACTTTTCAACCTGTGGTTGGTTCTAAGGAAGGAATTTTCCTTAGAATATTTTATTTTTCTAACTGTATATCCACCCATTTGCTGAATGTGCATCCCAATCAAACCTGGTCAAACTATCAAAAATTTCCCTATTTAGCATTTCGATTAGAACAAGATATCTCCCTCATACCACACACGTTTTTCGAACCGTTCATGGCGCCGGAATCCGAAAGACGAGATCTAAGAAACCATCCTGGTTTCAACCCAATCCTGTAATTTTAAATTTTGAGAAAAATTTATGAACTCCTGATCACCTAGGACCACCTTCAAAACTATACAATGTTTGTATGGGTGGTTAGTAATGTTTTTTATATGCAATGGCTCTGGCTACATTTTTGACATTAATGAATGATATATTGTGCCCTTTTATAGAATCATTTATTATTATTTATCTGGATGATATAATGGTATATATTTCTACCTAGGATCATCACATGTCATATTTGAATCAACTTGTGGAGACAATGAAGAAGCACCATCTACCAAAAAATTTCCAGAAGTGTGAGTTTACAAAGTATTATATGTTGTATATGGGATATGGGATAGGTGCATGAGAGGTTAATATAGATCCTACCAATATAGAGGCCATCATGAAATGGCTAATACCAAATAATGTTTCGAAGGTTAATAGTTTCATTGCGGAAACATAGTAACTAAGGAACTTCATAGACCTATTTCCATCATTACCAACACCAATCCACTCCATAGGAGAAAGTGGTTAGAGTTTCTAGTAGGAAAAGAATCATTTCAAGGAATTTCATGAGTTAAGGGAGAAGATCTATCAACCACTTGTACTAGGATTACCAAACTTGGAGCAACCCTTCAAAGTGGAGACAAATCCAAATGAATATGCTATATGATTGGTCATGATGCAAGGAGGAAGGCATGTATGCTACCATTGTGAGTATTTTATGTGGTGGTTCTCAACTATCCTACTTACAACAAGGATCTCAATGTCTTGGCTTAAGCTATGAATAATTAGAAACACTATCCAATAGGAAAAAATACAATAATCGACATAGATCATACACCACTATAATACCTATAGACCTGGAGTAAGCTACAACAAACTAGGGATTATAAGTGGATGGGGATTTTATAGGAGTTCCATTTAGTGATAAAGTATAAGGAGGGAAGAAAAAATAAGTCACCATCATGCTTCTAGGGCCACCCATGGGCGGAAACGTGAAGCTGGGTTACACTTTTGTGAGAATCAAGGGCCGGAATTTTTTTTGAACAATAGTTCGGCCGAACATTGTAATAGTTTGGCCAAATTTTTTTATAAATTTCAGCCGAACTCGTGATTTTGTTTAGATTGATGGCACACTGACGGCATGGGCAAAAAAATTTTTTGTTGGGAATTGGAAAACCGAACTTTTTTAAAAAAAATAGTTCGGCCGAACTATTTTTTATAAATAAGTCACCCGCGAAGTTTGATGGTTTACAGTTTTCATTGTATGCACGTTTTTTTTCGCTCTGGCTGTGTTGTTGCTGCTCCCGGCCGCCGTGGTGCTCCTGCCGTCCCCACTCGTCGAGTTACTTTGCATCCAGGAGAACTCGGGTATGTCACCAAAATTATCGTCTCTTTCGAAAAATGCTGTGTGTGTGGGGCTACTTGAATGATGCCAGTGATTTTCTGTATAGACTATGTATAGTAGTAAACAACGTTTTTTCATTTCTGGAAAAAGAATGTTAAAATATAAAAAAATTCAGCGTGTCGAGTGTCTACTCCAAAGTTTGTTTAGTATTTAAAAATTCATCGTGCGCCTTTTGAAAAATCTATATAAAATTTATATTTCAAGCAACTCTAGGTCGGTCTTACAAGTCTATAACCTATGCATAAAGTTATTCTTTGTAGTCGATTAAATACTGCAACAACTATAATATGGCAATGAGAAGATCATCAACCTTGGCTAGAGTGGGGATTTTATGCTTTTCTGGTGCTTGGCTCTTCCCCGCTCGCCAAGTCTCCCTTCCTCGTTCCTATTAATGTTGAAGCTTTTTGGTGTCCTTCTTCCTCTTTGAAAACCTCCTTAGTATCTTTAACAAATTCTTCTAAAATCTAAAAAAAATGATTATCACTCGGCAATTTTATGTTGGCATAATTTGTATAAATACACAATCCTTTTTATTTTTGTTACAAGCAGTTCTTATGGAAGTTGGTTCTATAGTAGTCATTTCTGTTGAAGCAGGGTTGTTCAATGATGGATTATTCGAAATTGAAGTATTGGTAACTGGTGCTTTATTTGTTCTGAGTCTGATGCTTATCATTTGACAACTGAGTCATTTGTGGATTGTGATATTTGATTTTTTTGTCAGAGTGTGTGTAATTAGATGAATTCTCTTGCGATTTTACTTCAGAATTATCTTGTTGGTCTAAATGGTTTTATTGCGACTGGTTTTTTTATGACTTAATCTGCTTCGACTAATTTTGTTTCGAATGAGTTTGCTTTGACTGATTCTTTTGTAACTGATTATTTTCTTCTACAATACAAGTCACATAATTGACACGAGTCTCATCTGTTAGACCAATATCAGTTGATTTATTAGTCTATTTGTTGGTAACCTACTCCATTTGATCTTAAGTATAATTCTAAGTGTTTCCATTCATATTGTTGGAAGAAGTACCATTATGCTTTACTAGAATAAGTGTTATTCTGCTCACAACTCTATTATAGTGAGTTTTGAAAATCTCCTCCATTTTCTGCTCAATATTATCTGAAAATATGTCTTTGGCACTTTCCATTACATTCTTTATTTCTTCTTGAATATATAGAGCTTTGGGTATATGATTCTTCTTGATTAATTTTTCCTTGGTATAAATTTTGTCGAATAAATTTGTTGTTGATTTTAGATAACCATGGTATGTTATATACATAATGCGGTCTTACTTTAATCTTCCTTATAAGCCCAATTGAATTTAGAAATCACATAAACACGAAAGTAAAATGATGATAGAACATAATAATAGATCAACAGAAGACAAGTCAAATAATGTAGATCATATTTTACAATTCTTCTTGTCGAGCAAAGATAGAGAGTGATGTGTGTTACGACAGTCAACGTGATGCACCAGCCAACAAATTCTTTGCATCTAGGAGAACTCGGGTATGTCACCAAAATTCTCATCTCTTTCGAAAAATGCTGTGTGTGTGGGGCTACGTGAATGATGCCAGTGATTTTCTGTATAGACTATGTATAGTAGTAAACAACGTTTTTTCATTTCTGGAAAAAGAATGTTAAAATATATAAAAAAAAATATTTGTTAAAATTATGACGTTTATCTCTGCATACGAGATTATCCAAAATAAAAACCCGTAGAAATTAACAACCCTCATATTGTAACAGTTAACAACCCTGCTACTGCAATACCAAGCATTCAATAATTCTTTTGTTTTTTCTTGGAAATGTTGAATGTTAAGAACCTCGTGTTTTCTTGAAAATGTTGAATGTTAAGAACCTCATTCGCAGGTTATTCATAATCTAGAAAGGGTTATCCACAATCCAGAAATGGTTCAACATTAGAGTGTACACCAATTTTACAAGATTGGCAGATTGCTTTGGGCAATAGGCATCCAGAAATAGTCCAATATTACAGTGTATAATTTTAAAAGACTGATAGATTGCTTTGGACAATAGGACTAATTAGCACATTGTTTAAGGTTACAGTGTAGAATTTTATAAGACTGGCAGATTGCTTTGGACAATAGGAATAATTAGCACATTGTTTAACATCTACAATATTATGCGTTGGATCATCCACTGCACATACTGTGTTTGCTCCGCCTTCTTGTGGAGGCATACACACATTATTAACCAATAAGTTTCTTTCCCCTTGCAAGTTTCTGGGTATTGTAATGGGATGGTATTTTTTTTCATACAGAAAACTAGTGAGAATAAAGACATTCATTGCCATGGACATATATCAAGTATGTTCTATTCATATTCATACTACCTAGCTTTGGCATTTCCCAACAGAAAGTACTTTTTTTAACTGATTCTGCCGCTTGTTGAGTGAGGTGTTTCTGACCTGTGAATGTCTCCCTTCAAAATTATGAATGCTACCAATGAGTGATGTGAGGGGTACTGTAAGGATTGATGTCCCCATACCAAGGGTGATTCAGAAGCTGTAGTAGAAGGTACAAGTAGCCCCATTTTTGGGAGCACTAACATCAATTACTCCTCACTTTCGTATCTGTGTGCATTTAATCTGTTTGCTGTTATAGATTAGGCTTCCATGTCACCAAATGAATTTCTTTTCATTTAATGGTGCTCCCAGCCCTTCTGAACCAGGGAGGGGGGGCAAACATAAGACCACGGTGAACAATGGAACATGGAAAAAATGTACCACGACAGATGGAAAACATGCAATACTGGTTGTGTGACACTTTTTAACATTAACATGAAATTTGGGCCTAAAGTTTATTTGCTTTAATATGAATTAATACGGAAGACAACAAAATCTGGTTAAAGAGATATAATTTAACAAGACGATCTGCAGAGCAACAAGTCCCTGCCATGGCTGAATAGTAGTATATTTATTCGTTTTCATGATCCAGTCAACCCTGGTTCCAATAACTAGGAATGCTGATTTTGACATGAGTATCCATATAATCTTTCTCTTGACCCAAGTGATTGAGACAGGGCATCATCACAATAAAAAACCAAGTACAAATTGTAGTAATCCTAGAATCATGCCTTACATGAGGTAAAATTGGGGAACTCATGACTTGTACTATAGATAAAAAAAACATGTACCCTTACCAAAAAATATATGATAAAAATTGACAAACTACATAAGCTTAAGCTTAAGGGGATATAATCCTTCTTACCTTCCATATAGATAATTAAAATGATTGTTCCAAGTCTCATGTTGCTTCTCATGTTATTTTATAAGCCTTGATTGGAAAGAAAAATAGGCTCGGGCAGAAATGTAAGAAATATAAAACATAATGAAACAAAACGTAAGAAATAGAGAACATAATGAAACACACACATACATATCTCTATACAATCAACACAATTATTTTCCTAGGAAATCCTTATATGGGAGACAAGCAACCCTAAAAAGTAATGATGCTCTAGACTCCCTTTTCCCTAGGAAATCCTTATGGGAGAAAAACAACACTAAAATGTAAACAAGCTCTACTCTCTCTTTTCTGGTATGGAAAATATGTGAGTACAAAGAAAGAGGTAATCTCTCTAGAGTTAGCTAAGACTTTTAGCATGTAAGGTTGCTACAAAAACTTAACTTCATACATTTTTCTCTCTAACTTCACACTCCTAGTTGTATTTTCAACTATGGAACAAAATACAATAATACAGAATGGAACTCTTATTCCTCCTAGTGGCCAAGTATTTAACCTAGCGTGATAGCCAACTAGGTGTAAGATTTGACTCTGTCAACCATTAACGAGGTTTGTGATTTTAGACATTTTAGAGTATTGTTAAAATTCCACATGTAGCTAGCTTTCCATGCATGATTAATGGGGCTAAAATGTCATTATCTCGTACCATGATGGTCAACATGATAGGTCAACTTACTAAAGGCATAAATTTTGAATGAACTTCGTTTGATGTTTTTCTTGCACCATTGGATTTGTCTTTAAGTGTAGAATAATGGTCAAGATTTCATGCCACTAAGTCAAGAATTTCAAATTCAATTGACTTTTAATATAACCAACTAAATCCTGCAAAAGAAGAATAAAACAATTTATGTTAGGATTGTGGATTCAGGCATTGAAACAACACACCATGATATTTCAAATTTAAAAATAATGGTTCGAGTCCTAGGTAGCTGAGAATCCTATTTGTTTTCAAAATAAGGATGCACTCCCATTTGATTCTCATGATTAGGTTGTAATCATGAGGCTCTAGCTCAAGAGTGGACCTTTCCAAAATCTTGTGACATCTTGTCACAAACAAAACCATCAAACTGAAAACACATCATGCAAGAAACATAGCTCGCTGACATATCATTTTTCTCCTTCAAAGAAAAAAAATTCACATCATGTGAATATCTCCATGTACTCTTACATATTGGTGACATACAAAACCATCAACCAAGCACAAGTCGACAAAACATGCCTCTTCAAACAACTGACTCTCAACTCAAATAATAGAGCTCATGTACAAATTTCCATATTTGTTGCATTTAAGTGTGTCAACATAACTCTACTTTCAACATCTTGGTTCATGCAACATGCACCATACTTTGAGTAAATGAAAAGAAATTCATGAAACATCAAAATACATGCAAGGCCTTAATTGGATAAGAAATCTAACCATCTGTTAGCAAACCATTTCAATGGCGCTTCTTTTAGCTGCACTTCATCATGTGAATCATCTTGACCCTCATCGATTATGGAGTCCTCTTTTCCATTCTTGCTGTTATCTCTTTCCACCTTCTTCGAATGTTGTGGATGACTTGTTGGATACAAAGTCCAACACTTGTCCACAAGGTGACCTTTCTTATGGCAAAGAGTAATAAACAATTTCATGTTATTTTCAACATCGTTTTCCTTGTCCAATGGGCCTTTGACTTCTTGCCTCATTTATTTAGAAAGTTTCAGTGTGCATGGATATCTTCTTCCAACATTTATAAACATTATGATTATTCAAACCACAAAAGGAACATGTGCAAGTTATTTTATATATCTTATGTGAAATGTAAGAAATGTAAGAAATATAAAACATAATGAAACACAACGTAAGAAATAGAGAACATAATGAAACACATGCATAAATATCTCTAGACAATCAACACAATTATTTTCCTAGGAAATCCTTATATGGGAGACAAGAAACCCTAAAAATTAATGATGCTCTAGACTCCTTTTTCCCAAGGAAATCCTTATGGGAGAAAAACAACACTGAAATGTAAACAAGCTCTACTCTCTCTTTTCTGGTATGGAAAATATGTGAGTACAAAGAAGGAGGCAATCTCTCTAGAGTTAGCTAAGACTTTTAGCGTGTAAGGTTGCTACAAAAACTTAACTTCATACATTTTTCTCTCTAACTTCACACTCCTAGTTGTATTTTCAACTATGGAACAAAATACAATAACACAAAATGGAACTCTTATTCCTCCTAGTGGCCAAGTATTTAACATAGTGTGATAGCCAACTAGGTGTAAGATTTGACTCTGTCAACCATTAACGAGGTTTGTGATTTTAGACCTTTTAGAGTCTTGTTAAAATTCCACATGTAGCTAGCTTTCCATGCATGAGTAATGGGGCTAAGATGTCATTCTCTTGTACCATGGTGGTCAACGTGATACGTCAACTTACTAAAGGCATAAATTTTGAATGAACTTCGTTTGATGTTTTTCTTGCACCATTGGATATGTCTTAAAGTGTAGAATAATGGTCAAGATTTCGGCACAAAGGTTAATCGTTTGACCCCCATAAATGTCATTTAATGCCTCAAAATGACTCCAAAAGGTTTTAGACCCCAATTCTCCACCCACCATTAAAATGACCCTACAAGTTGATTCTTTAAGTTTTTTCACTCTATAAGCATCAAAATATAATGACAAATAATATAATTATCCAATCCAGATCATTATTTAATAATTTGTTAAAATTATGAGTAAGAAATATGTACATCATGGAATTTAAGTAGTGTTAATTCATTGAACACCCTTGTACATTTCTTCTTGATACTTTGAAAGTAATACGTTTTGAAAAATAATTTGTTTATGGATTCTATTTTCCACATTCTCTCAACCATATCAAAAACCTTCTTATAATATTTGAAACCGAAGGTCTTTCCCATACCAAAGTATGTTCTTTTAAAACATGTTTTCTTGGTGATATGGGTGATTTAGAAATGATTGGGAGAGTGAAATTCCTCATTTAATATGTACAATATGTTTGTTTCATGCCACTAAGCCAAGAATTTTAAATTCAACTGAATTTTAATATAACCAACTAAATCTTGCAAAAAAAGAATAAAACAATTTATGTTAGGGTTGTGGATTCAGGGATTGAAACAACACACCATGATATTTCAAATTTAAAAATAATGGTTTGAGTCCTAGGTAGCTTAGAATCCTATTTGTTTTCAAAATAACGATGCACTCCCATTTGATTCTCATGATTAGGTTGTAATCATGAGGCTCTCGCTCAAGAGTGGACCTTCCCAAAATCTTGTGACGTCTTGTCACAAACAAAACCATCAAACTGAAAACACATCATGCAAGAAACATAGCTCGCTGACATATCATTTTTCTCCTTCAAAGAAAAAAATTCACATCATGTGAATATCTCCATGTACTCTTACATATTGGTGACATACAAAACCATCAACCAAACACAAGTCGACAAAACATGCCTCTTCAAAAAACTGACTCTCAAGTCAAATAATAGAGCTCATGTACAAATTTCCATATTTTTTGCATTTAAGTGTGTCAACATAACTCTACTTTCAACATCTTGCTTCATACAACATGCACCATACTTTGAATTTGCAAAGAAATTCATGAAACATCAAAATACATGCTAGGCCTTAATTGGATAAGAAATCTAACCATCTGTTAGCAAACCATTTCAATGGCGCTTCTTTTAGCTGCACTTCATCATGTGAATCATCTTGACCCTTATCGATTATGGAATCCTCTTTTCCATTCTTGTCGTTATCTCTTTCCACCTTCTTCAAATGTTGTGGATGACTTGTTGGATACAAAGTCCAACACTTGTCAACAAGGTGACCTTCCTTATGGAAATGAGTAATAAACAATTGCATGTTATTTTCAACATCATTTTCCTTGTCCAATGGGCCTTTGACTTTTTGCTTCATTTATTTAGAAAGTTTCAATGTGCATGGATATCTTCTTCCAACATTTATAAACATTATGATTATTCAAACCACAAAAGGAACATGTGCAAGTTATTTTATATATCTTATGTGAAATGTAAGAAATGTAAGAAATATAAAATATAATGAAACACAACATAAGAAATAGAGAACATAATGAAACACACACATAAATATCTCTAGACAATCAACACAATTATTTTCCTAGGAAATCCTTATATCGGAGACAAGCAACCCTAAAAAGTAATGATGCTCTAGACTCCTTTTTCCCTAGGAAATCCTTATGGGAGAAAAACAACACTAAAATGTAAACAAGCTCTACTCTCTCTTTTCTGGTATGGAAAATATGTGAGTACAAAGAAAGAGGCAATCTCTCTAGAGTTAGCTAAGACTTTTAGTGTGTAAGGTTGCTACAAAAACTTAACTTCATACATTTTTCTCTCTAACTTCACACTCCTAGTTGTATTTTCAACTATGGAACAGAATACAATAACACAAAATGGAACTCTTATTCCTCCTAGTGGCCAAGTATTTAACCTAGCGTGATAGCCAACTAGGTGTAAGATTTGACTCTGTCAATCATTAACGAGGTTTGTGATTTTGGACCTTTTAGAGTCTTGTTAAAATTCCACATGTAGCTAGCTTGCCATGCATGAGTAATGGGGCTAAGATGTCATTCTCTTGTACCATGGTGGTCAACATGATACGTCAACTTACTAAAGGCATAAATTTTGAATGAACTTCGTTTGATGTTTTTCTTGCACCATTGGATATGTCTTAAAGTGTAGAATAATGGTCAAGATTTCGGCACAAGGGATAATCGTTTGACCCCCAGAAATGTCATTTAATGCCTCAAAATGACTCCAAAAGGTTTTAGACCCCAATTCTTCACTCACCATTAAAATGAACCTACAAGTTGATTCTTTAAGTTTTTTCACTCTATAAGCATCAAAATATATGAAAAATAATATAATTATCCAATCTAGATCATTATTTAATAATTAGTTAAAATTATGAGTAAGATATACATCATGGAATTTAAATAAATATGTTTAATTCATTGAACACCCTTGTACATGTTCCTTGTTGATACTTTGAAAGTAATACTTTTTGAAAAATAATTTGTTTATGGATTCTATTTTCCACATTCTCTCAACCATATCAAAAACCTTCTTATAATATTTGAAATCGAAGGTCTTTCCTATACCAAAGTATGTTCTTTTAAAACATGTTTTCTTGGTGATATGGGTGATTTAGAAATGATTGGGAGAGCGAAATTCCTTGAATTTAATATGTACAATATGTTTGGTTCATGCCACTAAGCCAAGAATTTTAAATTCAACTGACTTTTAATATAAGCAACTAAATCCTGCAAAAAAAGAATAAAACAATTTATGTTAGGATTGTGGAATCAGGGATTGAAACAACACACCATGATATTTCAAATTTAAAAATAATGGTTCGAGTCCTAGGTAGCTCAAAATCCTATTTGTTTTCAAAATAAGGATGCACTCCCATTTGATTCTCATGATTAGGTTGTAATCATGAGGGTCTCGCTCAAGAGTGGACCTTCCCAAAATCTTGTGACATCTTGTCACAAACAAAACCATCAAACTAAAAACACATCATGCAAGAAACATAGCTCGCTGACATATCATTTTTCTCCTTCAAAGAAAAAAAATTCACATCATGTGAATATCTCCATGTACTCTTACATATTGGTGTACAAAACCATCAACCAAACACAAGTCGGCAAAACATGCCTCTTCAAACAACTGACTCTCAAGTCAAATAATAGAGCTCATGTACAAATTTCCATATTTGTTGCATTTAAGTGTGTCAACATAACTCTACTTTCAACAGCTTGCTTCATGCAACATGCACCATACTTTGAGTAAATGCAAAGAAATTCATGAAACATCAAAATACATGCAAGGCCTTAATTGGATAAGAAATCTAACCATCTGTTAGCAAACCATTTCAATGGCACTTCTTTTAGCCGCACTTCATCATGTGAATCATCTTGACCCTCATCGATTATGGAATCCTCTTTTCCATTCTTGTCGTTATCTCTTTCCACCTTCTTCAAATGTTGTGGATGACTTGTTGGATACAAAGTCCAACACTTGTCCACAAGGTGACCTTTCTTATGGCAATGAGTAATAAACAATTGCATGTTATTTTCAACATCAATTTTTTTGTCCAATGGGCCTTTGACTTTTTGCCTCATTTATTTAGAAAGTTTCAATGTGAATGGATATCTTCTTCCAACATCTATAAACATTATGATTATTCAAACCACAAAAGGAACATGTGCAAGTTATTTTATATATCTTATGTGAAATGTAAGAAATGTAAGAAATATAAAACATAATGAAACACAACGTAAGAAATAGAGAACATAATGAAACACACACATAAATATCTCTAGACAATCAACACAATTATTTTCCTAGGAAATCCTTATATGGGAGACAAGAAACCCTAAAAAGTAATGATGCTCTAGACTCCTTTTTTCCTAGGAAATCCTTATGGGAGAAAAACAACACTAAAATGTAAACATGCTCTACTCTCTCTTTTCTGGTATGGAAAATATGTGAGTACAAAGAAAGAGGTAATCTCTCTAGAGTTAGCTAAGAATTTTAGCGTGTAAGGTTTCTATAAAAACTTAACTTCATACATTTTTCTCTCTAACTTCACACTCCTAGTTGTATTTTCAACTATGGAACAAAATACAATAACAAAAAATGGAACTCTTATTCCTCCTAGTGGCCAAATATTTAACATAGTGTGATAGCCAACTAGGTGTAAGATTTGACTCCGTCAACCATTAACGAGGTTTGTGATTTTAGACCTTTTAGAGTCTTGTTAAAATTCCACATGTAGCTAGCTTGCTATGCATGAGTAATGGGGCTAAAATGTCATTCTCTCATACCATGGTGGTCAACATGATAGGTCAACTTACTAAAGGCATAAATTTTGAATGAAATTCAGTTGATGTTTTTCTTGCACCATTGGATATGTCTTTAAGTGTAGAATAATGGTCAAGATTTCGGCACAAGGGATAATTGTTTGACCCCCAGAAATGTCATTTAATACCTCAAAATGACTCCAAAAGGTTTTAGACCCCAATTCTCCACCCACCATTAAAATGACCCTATAAGTTGATTCTTTTAGTTTTTTCACTCTATAAGCATCAAAGTATATGACAAATAATATAATTATCCAATCTAGATCATTATTTAATAATTTGTTAAAATTATGAGTAAGATATACATCATGGAATTTAAATAAATAGCATTAATTCATTGAACACCCTTGTACATGTTCCTTGTTGATACTTTGAAAGTAATACTTTTTGAAAAATAATTTGTTTATGGATTCTATTTTCCACATTCTCTCAAACATATCAAAAACCTTCTTATAATATTTGAAATCAAAGGTCTTTCCCATACCAAAGTATGTTCTTTTAAAACATGTTTTCTTGGTGATATGGGTGATTTAGAAATGATTGGGAGAGCGAAATTCCTTGAATTTAATATTTAAAATATGTTTGGTTCATGCCACTAAGTCAAGAATTTTAAATTCAACTGAATTTTAATATAACCAACTAAATCCTGCAAAAAAAGAATAAAACAATTTATGTTAGGATTGTGGATTCAGGGATTGAAACAACACACCATTATATTTCAAATTTAAAAATAATGGTTCGAGTCCTAGGTAGCTCAGAATCCTATTTGTTTCCAAAATAAGGATGCACTCCCATTTGATTCTCATGATTAGGTTGTAATCATGAGGCTCTCTCTCAGGAGTGGAACTTCCCAAAATCTTGTGACGTCTTGTCACAAACAAAGCCATCAAACTGAAAACACATCATGCAAGAAACATAGCTCGCTGACATATCATTTTTCTCCTTCAAAGAAAAAAAATTAACATCATGTGAATATCTCCATGTACTCTTACATATTGGTGACATACAAAACTATCAACCAAACACAAGTCGAAAAAACATGCCTCTTCAAACAACTGACTCGCAAGTCAAATAATAGAGCTCATGTACAAATTTCCATATTTGTTGCATTTAAGTGTGTCAACGTAACTCTACTTTCAACATCTTGCTTCATGCAACATGCATCATAATTTGAATTTGCAAAGAAATTCATGAAACATCAAAATACATGCAAGGCCTTAATTAGATAAGAAATCTAACCATCTGTTAGCAAAAGTTCTAGCTACCAAAAGTCCATATTCCAATCTACCTCCCAAGAAATACATTTAGTACACCACTGGTTAGTTTTTTGTCTTCCTATATTCTTTATCAACCTCTTCTAGTGATTCTTGAAAGGTGGATACTTAAATCCTTCCTAAAAATTTGAGCTCTAAAATGAGATTCCAAGCCTAATTTCATAAAAAGTAAGTTGGGGATGATCACATTGACTTGCTTGATGACATGTCTATGAAGATTAACTACCTTGAACTATTTTTTTGTGTAGGGAAAGAGACACATTCCCATGTCTGACCATGAAAACGTTCTTTGATATTGTTAATGTCTCTAGTGTTTACTTCTACAAGTTCTATAGGCAGAGTCTGTAAAGGGCCAGGTAGCCTCTAGATCTCATCTTTTATGAAAGGTGACGTATCTATTAAATCCCCCTACAGTCAATCTCTGGAATGGATCTAAATAGAAGTTCTTCATCTTAATATCCATAAAACACAACTACTTTAAGGTAAACTATGTACATGTGTCATTTATCCCAAAAACTAAAGTGTATAAATAGTAAATTTTATACCAAGTGTGTTCCCACCATGTAAAGCGCAATTTGGTGAACTTATCATTTTTATAATATATTTTTCGATTAAATTTAGTTTCACACATGATCAATTATTTCTCTGAAAGTTGTGTTCTACATAATTTGTGTACACTAAATTACAAATTGATTTTTTGAAATCTATTTTGTGTAAATGTCGACCAAAAGATATATATCATGGAGGATGAACAACGAAGATCAGCCGAATCTCATATGGAGGTTCAGGGATTGGGGAATGTTCACGATATTAAATATAATCTTAAATCTCCATACATGTGTGTACATATGGAAATGATTTTTTTATTAACTTTGTGAGTTAAAATAATTGTTAATAAGTTTCATATTTTAATTTTTAGGAGGTAAGAGGAGAAGGGTCTCAACTCCATCCATGGAGCATGGCCAAGGTTCAACCGGTCGAGGTATGAGTGGTAGCAGGTTGCGGGAAGGGGGTGATATTTATTCCCCCGAAGGCCAATCAACCGCTGCTAGTTCTCAACAGCGTCACTGTGGGTCTGGTTCTCAGTAGCGTCATTCTGGGGCTGGTTCTCAGCAGGGTCCTATTGGAGAAGATGTTAACCAACAACATCAAGGTTGCCATCAATTTCAATATTTTTTCATTAAATTTGTACAAAGTTTTTTACACATGTTTTTTCTCATATACGAAATTTTATATATATTGATGCAGAGGCCGAAAATGTTTGAGCTAGTGGTCAAAATAGACGCAGGGCAGCTTGCTACATTCAAGAAGAAGGCTGTCAACCCAGCACAACTTATCCGGCTGAGATTACTGATATACCATGGGAAACCAACATGGCGGAATACACCTTACAAAGGTGTGAAAGCCTTCATGCAAAATTGCAAAGAGATCTCATGGCTTTGTCTCTACCTGCTGAGAGTAGACAAAGCCTTGAAATAGTTACACATTCATTGGGTGAAATGGTAAATGTGTACAGAAATTTGGGGCCAACGACTAATTCGTTTGTAGAACTGATGAGAAAGAGAAAAGAAACAGTGATAGGTCCCAATAAATGGTAGGACATAAAACAAAAAGTTACAAGAGCAGAGGCCAAGTCAATGTTTAATTATAAGGAAGGGCCAAAAAGAAAAATGTTGAAGGTGCAGTATTTCAAGCACCCAGACAAAGCTGGTTATTTTTATGATCGACATCCTACGGCCTTTGGAAGGCTTCCATGGAACGATGAGGTTCCTGTTTATTTTGCACAAATGTTTTATGCAGAATTTTTTTTAGGTATGAAACCCGACTACAATGACCTTCCTTCAGAATTTTTTGGCCCGGGGAGAGGTCGATTATATCAATGTAAGGGCGCTAAGCGAGATGTGGAGTTGCCTCGCCCTGATTCGCCGTTGGTGAGTCGACCGTTTCTTGTCGAAACTCTGCAATCAGAGATGGATGCGACTTCTCAAATAAGTCGAGAAGCAAGAGATGTTATGATCGACAATGTTCATAGCGGAGTGAGTGGAGTCGATCTTTGTTTAAATCGACAAAGAGCACGTGAAAATGCACATGCCAATTTTGTTTATCGTACATATGAGGAGATTTACAACATGAATGTTGAAGATCTCTGAACATATGCAATAAATTATCGCAATGGTCTGCAAGACCTAATTTTTCATGAGGAAGAGGGCACCGGAATGGTATGTGTTAGTGACCTTAGGGTTTGAAATTATTTTTACATATACATGTGTAAAATTTGTAATAAATACATGTGTATGTACATGTATACATTTATTTGTATGTGTACATTAATCTAACAAAAATGTATGATTATATCTTAAAACACCATTTGTAGTTCTCAAGCATGATGCATGATAAAAATGTTAATATTATGTTCGGGACCTCTGGTTCAAACGATGCAGATGGGTCTGACCATCATGATATGTTGGCACATGTATGTTAGTGTTTTTTAAGTGACTCTAAAATAAATAATTGTTGCCACACATGTACATGTATGTATATATATAATTTGATAAAATGTTTTAACAGGTACCGATTCCGTCTGATGTTTTTGGGATGGTGGTACCTTCTTCTTCTTTAGGAGATATACCTTCTACTTCATTGGGAAATGAGCTACAAGTATGGACAAATTTTCACAAGTTTAAAATTTATGTTTAAAACATATATATATATATATATACATTCTACCTCAAAAAGTTCCATTAAAAATTGAGATATATATATATATATATATAAATCTATATTTTGAGTTATTTAAAATTTTTTGAATTTAGGTTCCTATACAAGATTTCTTTAATCCGGGGACTCTAGCGACGGAGATAGGAACATCCACAACATTTGAACAAGTTGTCTTTAGTTCCTTTTTTTAATATTATTGAAAATAAGTTTATATATGCACACGTGCATTTTCATTTGAAAGTTTTTAATATATATATATATATATATATATATATTTATATTTATATTTATATTTATATTTATATTTATATTTAACTGTATATGTATATTGTAAAGCTTACCACTGCAGATGTTCGTATGGGAAAACCTTTCATCAAATGGAGAGGGAACCTTATGAGGTATTGAATGATTTTTTTGTTATATTTTGTTTTTTACATAAAGTTCTAGATATATATATTCTCATTCATTTTTAAAACTTCAAATTTTAATGTTCAAGTACATGTGCATTGTGTATGTAGGTTTCCTATTCACAGGATAGGGCGCGGACTGAGACCCAGACGCTAGATCCTCCATTTGATGGACATGATTTACAGTGATTTGATTTCAAAATTTAGATGGTTTTAAAATTTGTTAAACTTGATACAGTTTGATACTCGTGAGATTTACAATTTTTGGACATATTTTATTACATTGTTATTATATAATTTGTTTTATTTAATTTTTGGATGGTTTTAGTACTTTTGGCATGTGAATGTGAAGTAATGTTGTCATCTAAACTACATTTGGCATGTGATATTTAATGTTAAATTTTTTTGTTGGATAGTTGAATTATAATTGGCATGGCATGTGAAGTTTTTAAAACTCAAGTTTTGGATGGTTTCAATCTACATTTTTCATGTGATATTTAATGAAATTTAAATGTTTAATGTTTTAATGTTGCACAATATATAATCAAAAGGGTTTTAAAACTTAAAGTTTTGGATGGTTTCAATCTACAACTTAAAGTTTTGGATGGTTTCAACCTACATTTGCACATGTGGTAAATTGAAATGTTACTTGTAACAAGACAATCCCCATTGATTTCCTTGTATATGTTGATTTTTTATTTGATATAATTGCATGTATGATGGTACATTACTTGTAAAGTCATTGGATTAATAGTGTTCATTGATTTCAGTGTAAGCGCAAAAAATTATTGACAATGTAGAACGATTTTTGTGTTATAATAATTAAACCTAATAATATTGGAGAGCGAGAGAGACAAGGTATGGTGTTTACTACAAGAGTTCGAGTTAAATATTTAAATGGTTTATGATTTATGATTTTTACTTTCTTTTTAATATAATCGATACGGAAAGATGACAAAACTAATAAGGGTGACAATAAGAATAGAAGAAGAGAATAGTTTAAGATTGATCACAATAAATGCTATTTGTAATTGATTACATTCTAATTATTCAAATTCTATCATTCAATATTATTATATTGTCACTTTGCATTCAAAAATTTTATTTGATCATTTTCCATTATTAAAGTTATTCTACAATATTTATCATCTCAACAAATTGAGGTAACTAAGAAAATTTAAAATTAAAATGACTTGATAAATCTAAAATATATTTAGGATATTTAAAATTGTTATATTAATATTAGATGTATTTACATATTATTGATAAAATTAATCATATGTTCCTCATATTATCGATAGTTTTTCCTTGGTTGCACACGATTGAAACCAACCTGGATCCATCTTAACTATGGATATATCAAGCGCCGAGAGGGATCAAATCTCTCGAGGTGCAAACCTTTCCTCAAGTTTTGCACTCAAAAAGGAGGTTTGCACCTCTAGATATTTGATCCCTCTCAGCGCTTGATAGATCCATAGTTATGATGGATCTAGGAAAATAACTTTCTAAAAATAAGTAAGGGAAAAGCAGCATAGGGAACAATTAGGAGTAGATTTAGGTCATAGGGAACAATTAGGAGTAAATTTAGGAACATGTGATAGTTGGGTGAGATAAAATCATATTTTAATAAAATAATGGGAATTTGTAGGAGAGACAAATAGTGGATATGACATGTATTTTGGTGAATAATCAAATTTATGGAATTAAACAATTAATTATTTTTGTATGTGAAAACAAGATTCACACCTAATCCTCACCTAAAAGACTAAATTAAACACATTATTATTAAGGGGACAAGGAGCTTTCTAGATTTTGAGCTCCCCATTGTTAGATGAGTGTCTTAATGGCATTCCATGTATTTTTGTGAGAACTTATGATATTGTGATATTCTAATTACGAAATAGTGATCTTGAGTACATGCTGGATAATGTAGTAGATAGGAACTTTTTGATAAGGGGAGATTAGGGAAGTGACCAAATTCCTATTAGTGAAAAAAAATTTCTTCACCTTCTTATAACTCCATTGTAGCTTTGGGGGCCAAAGGTAAGAAGAGTACCTTGGAATTTCTTGGGTGAAAAACCAAGTAGGTCACCAACTTTGGTCTAGTGCATTGGAATTCATTAAAGAATTGGTCATTGGAGCTGCTTCAAGCTAGGAGTGAGCATCGTCACCAACCTACATTGAATATTCTACACTCCCTAGGGTGAATGATACTTTAAATTGATTGACAGTCTAATACTTTTGAATTTTTCCGAATTCCAAATGATCTTACAAAGCTAGTATTTATAATATCTTAATAGGTCATTCGGTGACAACTTTTACCGGAAACTTGAAACACAGAGAATCTATCATTGGCTAGGACATCATGTAAGATGCTTGTAATAAACAGTAAAATTGTATTTAAAAGCCGAGATTCGGGCAAGTGGGGACAACCACTTGTTATCTCGTCCCTTGGAGGCTAGGCCATATGGGGACCGAATCTGACCTTACAAAATAAAGTGAAATAATTTGTACCATACGGTCGGAAAACATATACAAGAACAATTAATATACAAGAAAAATTAATTTCGTTCTAGATATATATATATATATATATATATATCCAATACATATAACATTTTTCATCAATGCACATGTATAGAAAAACTACTTTCAGTTGATACTAGAGCACGTGCTTGTACCCAAACAATTTGTAACATGTGCAAACCACAAATAACATAAGCAGCTCAATTTTTAGTTGAGTACTGGAAGTTTTATAACATATTTAATCCAAATATAATAAATTGTTGGACACTTCACTCAAAAAAATTCTAATGGAATTCCATCCTCAATAATCCGTTCATGATCGGATTTTGACATTTTCCATTTCTTAATTTTCGATTTTTTCTTTGATTGAACTTCTATCAACTTTATGTGTGCTGCACACACCAAGTGACTATATTGACAACTTATGGAATCAGGTTCATAGTATTCAAAGTAAACAAAGTCTCCACTTTGATGAGTTTGTCTGAAAAAATAACCTTTCAGTATAATAGACCCTCTGTCATACTGAAATCCGTGATCATTATAGTCTTGTAATAATTTCATTTTTCATTCAGTGCAACGCATCAAATAATACTTAACATTTTCATCATTGTCAATAGGTGCAATTACAGCAAAAACATCTCCTGCACAATAAAATAAATTTAACATTTAATTATGCATATTTAAATTTATTTCTAGATCTTTAAATCATTAGAAAGTAATTCAAATGTTACCTTCTCTAACAAAATCAGAAACTCGATCACCATCAGATGATATTGTAATTTCCTTTGATTGCATTTCTTCAGACATTGCAACAGACATTTTTCCCTTTGTATTTAGCTCTGTATGTTTCCAATCGTTCACGTACATTTTGTTTTTACAAACATCATTGGATTTTGTGTTGTCTATGCAAACATCACAAAAACAAGAATATTTTCTTTTATCCAATGCAAACACATTTGTGGAAAAATTTGTTTGAATTGAATGCAATTTTCGAGTCCCTTTTATTGTTTCAACGTCATTTCCAATTGATCTATCTACGTCTTCGATTCCAATATGCTAGAAAAACCTTTATATGGAAAATTAGAAAAAGAATTTGTAAATATGATATCAAAATACAATTAAAAATAATCATTGCATGATAAATGTACAATGTTTAAAATTATATTTCCAATATAAATTAAATTGAATGTACCTTCGCACTTCTCTTGATGGGTTATTCTCATGGCTTAGAGCAGCGATGCACCATTGAACAACTTTTTCAGCGTTCACAAGTCGGCGTGCAGAGTGGTTCATTTGATATCTTCGAAGTACTCGTTTTATGCATGCTCCTGCACCGTCATGTTCTCCTTTTCCATGGCCGGTCTCAAAGAAATTCCAACAATGTTTAATGCATGTTTTCTTATGAAGACAACACAACCAAAAGAATGATCGTGTAGATTTGAATTGACCTGCGCATCCGTCTGACCATATCCAATGTTCATTGAATGTTATTCCACGATCTTTCAATGAATCATAAATTCTTCCAAAACAATGTTGTACAAAACATGTATCATGTGTACGATCGTCACTGATATAAAAGTGATATTCTTTAATTATATGTCTATTTTCACTCGTGCTTTCTATATGATCGAAATTTTGTTCAGCATTTCTATATAGAATATGGACAAGCATGGAGACTTGGTCAGAATGATAGTATTCACTCTGAATTTCTTTTTGTGGAACAAATGTGTAGTTTTCCGCAAAATCAATCACTGACAAAATGGTCCCTGGTGGAAAAAATTCACGAGATTTTTTGAATTGCAAGTCTTGCCATCGAGCTCTATGGGAATGCTTGGTGTATTTGTAAATTTCTGCCTCAAACTTTCTCAAAAAGTCCATCAGAAAAATTTCGTCTTCTCCTAATTCGATTGTTTCAACACTATTTGCACCTTGAATTGATGTACCGATATATTCATATCTCTTCCATTTCACTTTCATGTTGGACAATGATTGATCATTTATATCAATACGATATTTGTTTTGAAATTTAGTCAAATTTCCACAATCATCGCATTTTTTTACCACCAACACATTTTTTTTTGTAAAATAGTTCATCGCTTTCTCTTTCACATAGAATTTGAGATATGAATTCACGAATAGTGGAAGGAGGAGGTGAATCCTTCCATAATGTTCTACCGAAATCAACGAATGTGTCATAATATAACTCAAATTCCACATGATAACGGCAACAACAAGTGTCGCGTACGGTGATAGGTTTTACATACCATGGTTTTTGTTGAACAAAAGCACTGAGTGAAACATGAATTTGACGATTCTCTTTTTTGAACTTGTTGAATAACTCTATCTGAGTGGTTTCCAAGAGATTTTTTTCATGTTCTTCGTACTGATTTTGTGCTATTCTTCTTCGCATCACATGTCTTGCAGTTGGTGAAACACGCGAATTGTTCTTCCAATATTCATATATTATTTTTTTAACATTTTCTCCAAGTCTATCTTTGTATGGTTGCCTACAAATAGCTCTCCAACAAGCAATTTCATCATCTACATCTATTTGTAGTCGAAATTTTCGATGTTTGTGCAGTGTTTTTCTCGAGGTTCCCAGTGCTCGTGCCATAGATGTTATCAAATGATTCTCTTGAGTACTTGGTGAAACTATTGCCATCTGTATTCCTCTACGTATATTTGAAACATCTTTATCTCTAGATCTCTTAATTGACTTTATAGCCCTACTCATATTTTTTATCACCTCTTCATTTATTTTTTTTATCTTTGGTTGATTTTCGAATACCCAATAGTGTCGTCGCTTCTTTTAATTTCCTTAATGATAGGAGACCTTTCAAAATTTGAGCTTGAACTGTCACTTGCTCATTTAAGAAATACTATTCAAAAATGCGGTTGACACGATATCGTATAACATGGTCAGGTTTTTTATCTCCATATGTGTGAGTGTCAACATTTTCTAACATCTCATTATCGATAGTGATTTCATCTGTACATATTCGAAAAAATAGTACATATTCATTAAATCACTAAATTAATAAATATGTCAATAATTATTAGGAAAATTTTAAATATATCAATAGATCATAATATTTACATTTACATACCTGCTTCAATTTCTGCTTGAGGTTGATTTTCTTCTTCAATATTTTGAGGAGTATCTATGTCTGTTTACATTAAACAAAATATTTTTCAAACTAGTTCATCAAATAAAAATTAAGCTTCACATTTTACATTGGGAAAATTTTAAATATATCAATAGATCATAATTTTTACATTTACATACCTGCTTCAATTTATGCTTGAGGTTGATTTTATTCTTCAATATTTTGAGGAATATCTGTGTCTGTTTACATTAAACAAAATATTTTTCAAACTAGTTCATGAAATAAATATTAAGCTTCACATTTTACATTGGGAAAATTTTAAAAATATATCAATAGATCATAATATTTACATTTACATACTTGCTTCAATTTCTGCTTGAGGTTGATTTTCCTCTTCAATATTTGAGAGGGCTTCTAACTTTCTTTTGCGAGATTGTCTCGTTTCTTCTCTACGTGCCTCAGGGTCTCTTTTTCGATCATATTTTCTCGCACAAGTTCTTCGATCTCCCATGATAATAGGGTATGAAGTTCAAAAAATTTCCTTCAAAAAATTAGACAATAACTCAATTACAAAAAATATCACAAAAGATTTAATTTAAAAAAATTCAGTGTAATTTTTTTGTAAAAAATACATACTCCAATTCAAAACACACACTTTAAAAAATTCGAGAGAATTTTTTTTTATAAAAATGAAACGAAGCTCAAAAGATTTACTTAAACTCAAAACACGTACATACCTCTAAGAAATGTCTTCCAAAAAATCAATTTGCTTCCAGGAAATGTTCTTAAACCCAAACTTTGAAGAAACCTCCAAGAAATGTCTTCCAAAAAATCAATTTTCTTCCAAGAAATGTTCTTAAACCCAAACTTTGAAGAAAATTTTTTGAACCCAAACCAAAATCTTTGTAAAATGAGATGAAGTGTGTGAAATGTGCGAAAATTGTGAATCATTTCACGGCAATTTATATTGATGCGAAATGTGTTTTAGTAGGGGGCTCCGCAAAATTTTCCGGCCGACGGAGAGTTATACAATAGTTCGGCCGAACTTTTCATCAAAATTTCGACCGAACTAATGCGTCACCAATTACGCAAAAACCAGGCTCTGAAAACAGTTCTGCAACTTTGGACTGATTAAACTCCATGAAAGGTTGTTAATTAACTATCGGAACCAAGACAAGCATTTTCAGAATTGAATCTACTTTCTGGAAATATAACTTTTATGGAATTTCATAAACGTTTATTAATTTTAATTAATTTTCTAATAAAATGGGTGCAAACAATTTCTGAAGGTCATTGTGATTCAGTGAAATCAAAATTTTGTATCTCCCAAAAAACATTGTAAAAAAAATTGAAAAAATTATGGGGCATTACATTGGTCCGTCGTCTCTAATGGGTAGCTTTTATATTTTTAGTTTATAACTTATATGTTAAGAAATTTCTTGCGACGCGAAACATAACCAAAATACACAGTTTTTCGTATTGAACCAGTTCAAAAAATTCTAGTAATTATGATATGCATCCATTAGCTTTCTAAATATGACAAAAAAAAAGTAGACTCTGTCTAGATTGTTGTAACACATTTTGTTTTTTAAAAAACACAAATTTTCAATGAATACAACATTGCATCATAACATGACTTCTTATGAATCCTTTGATTGTTAAGAAACACACACCCAAAGAAACTATAAGTTGACATATCAAATCTGCATAAAAAAATTTCAAAAAATAAGTAATAGAAAGCTAACAAAATTTCTCACAACTTTTATTTTTATCGCAAAATGAAATTCTACATAGAAAAATTGTTATAGTTTGCAGAAAGTTGAAGAACCGAAAAAATGAAATTTTTTTCTCAGAAAAGGGCAAAAAGTGTAACCCAGCTTCACATTTTCACCCGAAATTTGATTTAAGGAAGACAATGAACAACCTACAGAGGTATGTATAGTAGCCTAAGATGTAGGAAGATACACCAAGCTTCATAAGATGATGTATTATTTGTTGTACCAACAAGCCTAATAACAAGAAATAGGGTTTATACCATAGTTACCAAATTTGGTCGTACTGCAGAAAAACATTTGAAAATTCGGCATTTCAATTCAGTTTCTGAATTAGTACATCAATTAGATGTTTTCTATGGTGCACTAGATATTAGGTTAACAAATTAGTATAGTAAGACTAATGTAGATTTATAAACATAATTACAAATTCTAGCATCTGATTTACTCTTCAGAAACCCCTTTTGGACACTGAAAATGACGTACAATTATGATAATATGATTAATAAATGCTAATGCCTGATGATTTTTTATGTCACAAGATTTTTACAGGAAGTTTTGTAGCATGTTTTTAATGAAATATGTAGAAATTTGTGACTTACAAATCTATGACTTATAATGAGCACAAAAATTATGTGTTTGTAGAGAAAAAAAAAACATATGTGCTATATGCAACTTCTAATTTACAATTTGTAAATTTATCAAATTTAAACATAAATATTTTGACAAGGAGAAAATTTGCATGAATTATCTTAGCTAATGAAATTTTCATTTTCTTCAAGATGGACTTTCTTGATTAGGATTTTGAGTAAGTATTAAACTATATACATGAACATTTTCTATTATACTAAATAATAGATGTTACTATATGTTATAAATTAGAGTTTGGTTTGGTTTGATTAATGAATAATTAGAAATTGTGAATACAAATGTATATTTTGAAAGAACTTTACACTTAATATAAGACTTATTTCTGAACATAAAATTCTTGATAATGTGGAATTTATGTGGTTCACTGTTTTGTGGAATTTGCATGGAAATTCAGTTTGTATTGAGTATAATTTATGGTGGAGTTAGGTGTATAGATGAATACAAAAAAATCTTAAAAACCTATTATAATACATGCTATTCTAAATTTAAAATTAAGCTATTTGGTCTAATATATAATTTTAATTGTAATATTTATAATTAAAACAATTTTAAGCGTTTTTGCGATTTTCAATATTATAATAATACATTTCAATTATTTAGAATATTGGAAAAATAATGTATTTAAATATTATATGTAAGAGTTATAATTTAAAAAAAAATTCAAATGGAAAAGCTATGGTTTATACCATCTATTACCTATATGCACTCATCATTGGAAGAAAAGTTTAATGAACTTTGTGAAAGGTTTATCGACAAATAGAAAAGTACATATCTATCTATCATGGTAGTTTAAGATTCTAGCAAGATGTGTGTTTTAATGAACATAAGTTTGATGAACTTTGTGAAAATTTTATCCACAAATAGAAAAGGACATGACTATCTATCATGGTAGTTTAGGATTCTAGCAAGATGTCTAATCAGCAAGAAAGAAATAATAAACTTGTTCTTTGGATAGGTTCAACATGCAAAGTACCTCACTAAGTGTATCCAAGTGTCTCCTCAGCCAGCAGGATCCACCATGGTGGGCTCCAGTGTAGTTACCCTGAAACCAGTGATATTATCATCTCCATTTCACGCTTGTCATCTCCATTCTCAACCTTGTCCATTATTTATTACAACTTTTGGCTGCTGGACCTTTTGGGACAAACTCAAAACCGTGGGAAACAAATACGGGCACCTGAACAATGAAGAAAAGAATCTGACACTATCTGAACATTGCGAAATGCTTTCCAGGAAACGACCAGAAAGAGAAACCATAATAAACAACATGATCGTATATTCGAGTCTCTCGTTGATATCTCTCTATATATATGAGTCCTCTCATCTCCATAGCGAATTTTGGGAATATTTAGGATGGACAGTAGGGTAATTTTTTTAATTAAATGTTTGTTGATGAAATACTTGAAATCTCCAATCAAATTATGATTGTTCACTTTCTCGGTTCCCTTTATTACGATTCGAATAGCACGAATAACTATACCCACGCTACTGCCAGGACTTGTCATGGTTGATATAGTGGTTTCCATGGCAACAACTCTTCAGAACTAGGAGAGTGGTTACCGACGCTTTTTCTGTAGAGCCAGAAAAGCATTTCAAAGATTTTTCTTATGTAATCTCACTTGACAGCACTATGATATTATTTTGAAAACGCCCCAGCAATGGTTGTATGTTTGATAAACTACTGGTTTTCACGGCAACTTCTATTCAAAACCTATAACGTATATTGGTTGGTTGTATGTTTGATATACTACTGGTTTCCACGGCAACTTCTATTCAAAACCTATTACGTATATTGGAAAACAGCTATGTGAACCTAATGTCTATCTCACTTACTAAACTCACTTTATCGAGAGAAGGACATTGGACATTAGTGATTCCACTTCATTTAATAGATTGACTTTAATGACACAAGGAATGCTTGCATTTCATTTAATAGTTTGACTTCTTTGACACGGGGAAATGAATGATTTTACATATTTGTGTGATACAATGAATGATTCTAATTTCATGGACGTGAATGTTTCCACTTCATTTAATACATTGATTTTGTC
Organism: Pinus albicaulis; assembly: GCA_034641835.2. Classification (NCBI taxonomy): domain Eukaryota; kingdom Viridiplantae; phylum Streptophyta; class Pinopsida; order Pinales; family Pinaceae; genus Pinus; species Pinus albicaulis. The sequence continues at coordinate 787,629,202 of CM076571.1, forward strand.
GACATCTTGATATTGGGGTCAGGGATGGAATCTAAGAATGGGTAATTTGCCCACGAAATATAGTTAAAAAATTTGTAAAGATGTCAAGATATTTTCTTAAAACCTTTCTTGAAACTGTGATGATGGGTGGGAAGATGTGAAACGTTTCTATTTTGAAAACAACTATGTGAACTGCATGTCTATCTCGCTTACTACATTCACTTCATCGACAGATGGACATTGGACATGAGTTATTCCACTTTATTTAGTAGATTGACTTTACTGACATAAGGATATGAATGCTTGCATTTCATTTAATAGTTTGACTTCATTGATAGGGGAAATGAATGATTCTACATATTTGTGTGATACAATGAATGATTCTAATTGCATGGACGTGAATGTTTCCACTTCATTTAATACATTGACTTAATCGACATCTTGATCAGATTGCTTATACGCATAAATTGGGGTCAGGGATGGATTTAAGAAGGGGGGGATTTGCCCACGAAATATAGTTCAAAAGATGGAAAACTGCCAACTTATTTTCTTAACATATTTCTTTAAAAAATTTGTAAAACTGTCAAAATGTTTTTTTAAAACATTTCTTGAAACTGTGATGATGGGTGGGAAGGTGTGAAATGTTTCTATTTTGAAATTCCAATCTTGATGGGATGTTTAATCTATTGAATCTATTCACACATCACATCAAATAAAAATGAGTGCAAAGATGAAATTTGACACAAGGTATTTTTCTCATCAAATATAGTTTGCAAAACCTTCAAAATCCTTTTTTAAAATTGTGAAAATGGGTACGGTGGTGCGAAAAGTTTTTATTTTGAAATTTCAACTTTGATTGGAATGCTTAACCAATTAGATTTACTCACACATCACATTAGATAAAAATAGCCTTTTAGCCTTTTTCAAATAAAGTGACTTTAGTATTTTTATATATTTTAAATTTATTTTTATAGTTTATTTATTTAATATAAATTAGAGAATTTTATTCATATATTTTTATATGCATATTATATATATATATATATATATATATATATATATATATATATATATATATATATGAAATTTCAACCTTGATTGGAATGCTTAACCAATTGAATTTACTCACACATCACATCAGATAAAAATAGACTTATAGCCTTTTTCAAATGAGGTGACTTTAGTACTTTTATATATTTTAAATTTATTTTTATAGTTTATTTATTTAATATAAATTAGAAAATTTTATTCATATTTTATATATATATTAAAAAAAAAAAAACTCTTTCATAAGAATATCAATATGATATATATTAAAATGTATATATATATATATATATATATATATATATATATATATATATATATATATATATATATAAACTATCTCATAAGAGTACTACTTTATATAGATAATATATATTAAAATGCTTAAGATACTTAATTATGGAGATACTTAATACATTAATTTAATACATGAACTTTAGTGGTGTATATACTTAAATTAAGGAGTTTAATAAAATGAAAATATTAATAAATGGATATAAACATCTCTCTATATAAATTACTATGTTTAAGAAAATAGGTGCAATTTTTATAAAACATAGAATAATATATATATTGGAAAAAAAATTTAAAAATAAAATAAAAAAATTATTTATAAAAAGTTTATTTAAATCAATAATAATTAACAAAAATTAGTAAATTAATTTTTTCATTCTTTAATCAAGGAAATAATAATGTCTAAACATTCTAAATTAAGCATTATAATAAATAAATAAATAACATGTAATTATTGTTAGTAGGACTATTTCACCTTTAGTAATATATTATTGGTTGACCCCCAAAATTAATTACTCATCAACAAGAGGGAACAACCTAACAAGTCATCCACAAGTCATCCACAAGAGGGAACAACCAGGGATAATTTTAGGGGCGAATTTTAGCCCAAGGGCGAAATTTAAGGGGTTTTAGATTTTGGAGGGGTGAATTTTATATATAAAATTTTTTTGTATAGTTTTGTATAATTAGCCCCAAAATTATTTTAAAAATAATTAATTATTATGTTTTAGCCCAAAAAAATAATGGCGGATAAAACCTGAAATGCTAAATTCGCCTGTCGATTTACTCGTTTGGATGGTTTTGTGTTGTATTCGCCCCCGATTTACTAAGTTGCAGGGTTTTGGAAGGGCGTTCGCCCCAGATTCACTTCTTTGCAGGGTTTTGGAAGGGCGCTGTGCTGTGATACTAAACTGGTTACCAAGCTACCAAGCTTGACCTTACGTTTATTAAGTTGCAGGATACTAACCAAACAGTGTTCAAACGCTCTCATGCGATATCTATCCCAACAGAGTGGCCGATTTCGAAAATTTGGTTGATTGAAGCTGTTTTCATAGGAATGGGAATGTGCATCCGAACAGTTGTTTCTGCATTCGCCCTCACTCTTAGGGGTTCCGTCATACATGGATAGAGCGATTGTTAGTGCAGTTGTCCTCACCCAAAAGGGTTCAGTCATACATGGATAGATCGATCACGAGTGTTGTTTATCAATCCATTATGATTTCATTGCCTACATTTGACATGGACCTCTCAGGCAGGCGAGACACCAGGTTCTTGCCTGCTAGGACAAAATCCAAATTCCTGTCTATTCCTGTTCCAATGATGCCCTCTGGATTCAACCTCCTTAGACCCCGACCTAACTGCTCAATTCAAATCTCCAGGGTTGGTTTACAGGAGGATTTTAAGGCACCTCCTCATACCCACACCCAACCAAATGATGATTATGTCGCTACTGCTAATAACAATAAGAGTAGAAACAGAATCACAACAACAAGGAAATACAGAGGAGGAAGCTGCATCCCGTCGATTTTACAGGCTCTAGAAAACAGTGATTGCGATAATATAGAGGAAGCCTTAAAGCCCTGGAAGCACAAGATAAGCCCCCAAGAGCAGACAATAATCCTCATAGAGCAACCCACTTGGGAAAAATCCCTTTCCCTTTTCAAGTGGTTTCACATGCAGGAAGACTACAAACCAAATGTTATTCATTACAATTTCATTCTCAGAATTCTTGGTAGGGCTAAAAAATGGGAAGAACTTGAGGATTGTTGGACCCAAATGACCAAACAGAAGGACGAGCTGTTGCCCACAAATAACACGGATGGCACCCTAATAGATGTTTATGGTAGGGCTGGCCTCAAGTCAGAGGCCTTGCATTGGCTCCAACACATGGAACAGCAAGGGCTCCAACCAGATGAGGTGACCATGAATACTGTTGTTCATATGTACAAGAAAGCTAGAGAGTTTGACCAGGCGGAGGAGTTTTACAGAAAGTGGTCCCAAACTCATAGTCCACAACGGGATTTCACATATAATACTTTGATTGATATGTATGGCAAGGCAGGCCGCGTCGGCGAATGCTCAAATGCCTTCTCGGAGATGCTCAAATCAGGTATTTGTCCTGACAATGTTACTTTTAATACTATAATTCATATTTGTGGTTCACATGGTCATCTAGAAGAAGCAGAGGTTCTGATGAATAAAATGGTGGAAATAGGGTGCCCGCCAAACGTTATGACTTACAATACTCTTATAGTAATGAATGCCAAAAATAACAATATAGACATGGCATTAACTTATTTCACCAGAATGAAACAAACTGGAGTTCGACCTAATATTGTAACTTATAGAACTCTGTTACGTGTACTTTGTGGGAAACATATGATTAGAGAAGTTGAATCCCTGGTCCAGGAGATGGATGAATTGGGGGTTCATGTGGATGACTTCTCAAGGCCTGTTATTATCAGAATGTGCATAGAGATGGGGTTGCTGATGAAAGCATGGGCTTGGTTTGAAAGATTTCGGCTTCTTGGAGGAATCAGCTCCAGGAGCTACGCTGCCATTATCGATGCATATGGAGAGATGGGGTATTGGTTGGAAGCTGAGAAGGTGTTCGGCTACAGTTGTGAAACAGAAAGAGGAGCAAGGCAGAGTGTATTGGAATACAATGTTATGATTAAGGCTTATGGAATTGCAAAACATTATGACAAGGCACGAAGATTGTTTGAGAGCATGGATAATGAAGGAGTTTCACCTGATGAATGCACTTATAATTCTCTCATTCAGATGTTTGCTGCTGCAAGATTACCGGATGATGCAAAATGCTATATGATTAAAATGCAGGAGGCAGGGTTTGTGCCTAGTTGTGTAACATTTTGTGCTGTTATCACTGTGAATAGTAGCCTGGGTAGAGCCATGGAGGCAGAAGACATTTATAAGGAGATGCTGAAGATGGGCGTTGAGGCAGATGAAGTTGTTTATGGTGCACTGATAAATGCATTTGCATAGGTTGGAAATGTGGAGAAAGCTGTTCATTACTTTCAAATAATGCAAGACCGTGGCTTAGTAGCAAACTGCACGGTATACAACTCTTTGATCAAGGTATATCGAAAGGTTGGCCATTTGAGAGAGGCTCAGGAAACATATGAAAAGATGAAAAATTTGGGAGAAGGTCCAGATGTCTTTGCAACAAATTGTATGATTGATTTTTACAGTGATGCTGGTATGGTCAGTGAGGCAGAGTCAATTTTTAATGACTTAAAGCAAGTGGGCCAGGCTAATGAATTTTCTTATGCCATGATGGTTTGTCTATACAAAAAAATTGGCAGACTTAGCCAAGCCATTGAAATTGCAAAAGAGATGCAGGAGTTTGGGCTTCTCACAAATAAGCTCTCTTTTAATAATGTCCTTGGAGTGTATGCAGCAGAGGGAAGATTGAGAGAAGCTACGGAAATTTTTCAGCAAATGTTAAAAGTGAAGGTTTCACCTGATGACATCACATACAAAACATTGGGTACAATTTTGAAGAAAGGAGGCCTTCCAATGGAGGCAGTAAATCAGCTTGAGATTGCACGGGAGAGTGGAATCCCCTACAGTATGCAAGCATTGATAGTGATTCTTTATTCCATGGCAGGAATGCACAACGAGGCTTTGGAGGCCTCTGAACAATTAAAATAAATTGGTTTGGAGCTTGATGTGTCTGCCTACAATGCTGCCATTTATGCATTTGGAAGTGCATACAGGATTGATGAGGCTCTAAAGATGTTTATGAGCATGAAAACCAAGGGGATTGAGCCAGATGTTGCTACCTACACGAGTATGATCATTAGCTATGGAAAGGCAGGCTTGATAGAAGGTGTAAAAAGGATGTTTAACAAAATGAAATATGAGGGTTTTCAGCCAAATGAATCTACTTATAGAGTGGTAATAGATGCATACAAAAGTGCTGGAAGACTTGATCTTGCAGGGCTGGTTACTCAAGAGATGCAGTTTACTAAATCTCTTAAAGAAAGTAACACTAAAGGATATTGAACTATAGACAGAAGTTAGTTTTCCTTTTCTTTATTGAAGAATTGTCAATTGTAGATTTTTTCCCCATGAAGAATTTCAAGTCATCCATTGTTTCATTTGCAGACTTCTTTTGTTTCTTTGAACTATGCTATGGCTATAAGTCGTGGAGCTAAAATCTCAATGCAGAGATACAAATTAAAAGAACTGAAAAAAATAAATTGAGTGTTAGCTGTTGACTATTTGACTTTCATAATGAACTATTTGACCTTAATAATGAACAAATTTTCATTTCCTGTATCTGTGGCTGCCATCCAGCAGAAACAGAGGACACAATATTATATTCCACTAGAGTTTTAATACAATTACAGATGTTTGAGTTATATCCTAAGCTTCATATTGCCCTCTCAACAAACCTTTTAAACTGTGGGTCTATCAGATATATGGCAAAATGATAAGACGTGAACAGAGCATAAAACCTTGGATAATCACAATCAACTATGGATAGTTTGTCGTCACTTGGCATGTCCTTTTTTCGGCCTCTCTATTTTTTAGCTTTTGAATTGTATCCTTGAACACCATTTCCAGATTTTTCATCATCTGCAAACAGTAGTTCTAACTCGGAGCTACTTGCATCTTCTTCCTCTTTTAATTTTGTTGACAGAGATTTCAATTTTGTCTCTTTTTTCACTAACCTTCTTCATGTTGGAACTGTTAACAGTTAGGCTTGATGTATGAGCCTATTGAAGAACATGAACTTCCAGGTGGACAGATCTCTCATTCTCCCTTCAATCTGAAGTCCATTTCATGTTTTGAAGAAGGTCAACTTAGTGTTTTGAAGACTTTATGTTAGCAGCATCATGTGGTCCTTGGCAAGAGACCCAAGTTAGGAATTTTACAGTCAAGTGGAAATACATTAAAAAGGAAGAGACATGGTTTTGTCTACAGATGAGTGGCTTTGTCTATGGTTCTGTCCAGTTGTAGCTTAATCTCCAGAACGAACATAAAAGAAATCACTCATGTTCAGATATTTTTGATGACTTCATAAGGGAATATTAGTATAACCTGCAAATAAGGGATTCACATCCTGCTAGAAGTGATGGAGAATTTTAAGTCTTGTAACATCCCCCAGCCACCCAGATAGGGTGATGCTACCAACTCCAGTACTAATACCATAACTGACAAATAACATATAATTAAACTAGGACAACATAATAACCAATATAAAACAGTTAACCATGAGCAGCAGATAAACAATAGTGTATATACTATACACAACACTTATCTGATAAAATCACCCACTTGCTGCAGACCTTGGATGTACTGCGCAGCCATAGACCGCACTGCTCTAGTTCTCTCAGCAGCAGATCACCCTTGAGCTGGGGCCATAACTCCACAATGACAACGACTTACCTAAATCCAGGTACATAACCAGTACTGAATATGAGGAGGGACAAGGTACCAACCCCAACAGCCTCCAACTAACAGTCTCACATCCCACATTAGTCCACTCAACTCAAGGTAGTGCACCTCCTTCTCTACATCTGTAGGCATCGAAATGTGCCACTACCCTTCCAGGGTTTCCAACTTGGGTTGGCCAAGGATATATGGGAGCCAGGTGGCTTCCAAAAGTTCCAACTGCTCTCAGGGGTCTCCAAGTACCCTCCAGGCCCACACAGGGACATCTGTCCCTACACTTCTCCCTCTAGGGCTCCAACCTTCCCCAAGGCAGCCTAAGGAGAAGTGTGGTTTTATCTAGACCCACCTAGGGTCCTCAGGGTATAATAGCTAGGGATCCTCTTGTTCTTCTTAGAATCAGAACCACAATCATCCCCCTTGTAATATTTGATGGAAAGGAAGGCTAAATAAATAATTCCCCTCCGTTATCTTTTATTTTCAATTTAGTATAATTATTATTATATTAGAATGTATTATAATGTTATAATATATTTTAATATAATCCCATAATTTTTTTATATGTGTGGGTCACGAACACCGGAGATCAATAGCTGCTATGTCCATGGAAACTATCTGGGCATATCCAGGTTGATCAAAGATAGTAGTGAACATATCCCAAATATGTCATTTCATAACATTTTCTCAATTCTTTCTTTATGGAGGAAATGTAATTGTGATTGTTCCTTGTCATCAGAAGATCATCTACATCACTACAAGATATACCACTGTTTTGCCAACTTTCTTGACAAACAAAGTTGCATCATCAAGATCGTAGTGTTTGAAATTGAGTTTTAGAAGATTCTCAGCCAATTTCTCATACTAGGCTCACAGTACTTGTTTGAGGCCATACAAGGATTTGACAAACATACTTTGTGTTCATGACCCTTCACAACAAATTCTTTTGGTAGAGACATAAAAACATTCTCTTTCAGATCTCCATTCAAGAAAGCAGTTTTTACATTCATTTGATGAACTTTCCTATTGTTTTGAGCTGCCAAGGCAAAGAGAGTCGAGATAGTAGCCCATTTTTCTTTGGGGGCAAAATTCTCCTCATAATCGACCCCTTCCTTCTATGCAAAACCTTTTGCCACGAACCTAGCTTTATGCTTGTCAAGTGAGCCATCTACTTTATACTTGTTCTTGAAGACCCACTTGTAGTCAATTGGTTTGGTTCCCAATGGAGGATCAACCAAATTCCAGGTTCCATTCTTTATCAAAGCATCATATTCTTTCTGCACCACTTCTTTCCATTTATCACGAGAAGCGACTTTTTTGAAAGAAGTTGGTACAAAATCTGTAGACAAATTTAATTCACAGTCATAAGAAACATCCATATCAACAGGGGAATCAGAATCGTCTACATCACCTCCACTTTGTCTAGCAGAGCTCCCTGTCCTTGTCTTGACTCTTTCCAACCTCATCAAGACGAACACTTTCAAGTGTCTTTGTGAGCCATTTTGGAAGACCTTTTTGAGATGGCCCAGGCTGTTCAATTGACTGAGATGGGGTCGAATCAAGATTTATCCTTCCAATTCTCTCAATCACATCACTCAAAGTGTCTTCCTGATCAGTGGTTGGAGCTTCATGAGGGGGAGAGTGCTTCAGAAGGAGATTCCATAGATTGATCCAATATAGGGATACCCCTTCAAGATGTGGGATCTCATTATCAAATTCTTGAAAGGATTTTTCATGTCCGAATCTGTCCAAGCGATCAAGCTATCGCTCAACAACATTGTCAGTCTTGGACGTTTCAAGAAAGATCACATCTCTAGATATTATAAACTTCTTATTTACTTCATCATAGAGATGATATGCTTTGGAGGTATCAGAGTATTCCAAGAAGATACATTTCCGACTCAGACCGAGTTTGTTCCTTAGGTATCAAGGCATAGGAGGTGGAACAAAAAACCCTAAGATGCCTCACCAAAGGAATGTGGCCATACCACATTTCATAGGGAGTATTGTTTTTTAGAGCATGAGATGGACACCTATTCTTAATATACACAACACAAAACTGCACCAACCCAAAACATCAGCTTTACATTTTTGAAAAAGATCATTGAGCATACCATATTTAAGATATTCCTATTCATTCTTTCAACTACACCGTTCTGTTGAGGATTATAAGGCATAGTTGTTTGATGTTTGATCCCATACTATCGAAGGTAGTTTTCAAATTCATTTGAAGTATATTATTTTCCATTATCAGTACAAATAAAGCTAATATGAGATTGTGTATCATTTTCAATCCATGCATAAAAGTACTTGAAAGTTTCAAAAGCTTCAAATTTGTTCTTCAATAGATATACCCAATACATTCTGGTGTTGTCATCAATAAAAATCATCATATATTTATTACCATTTGTAGAAGGAATAGGCATATGGCCACACAAGTCAGAATGAATGAGTTTAACAGTCCACAAGTGCTGTTTAAAAACCATTCATTAACAAACAAACCAATCTATTAGAGAAAAATACCTTGTTTCTAAACCTCCACTTATCCTTCTTGTTCTTGGTTTTGTGTTCTTTCTTCAGAAACCAAACCTCTGATTAGGGCATGTTGTAACCACTATTACAGTCCTGCCAACTCGACCTCCACTGCTCAAGAGACTGTGGTTGCCCTTCTTCTATCAATTCTTTCCATACGTTGGGTTATAAGACACCTTCTAGACTATCGTTACATCCTTTTGGTCCTCAAAAGGATACCTACAGCAGTTCAGTTTCCCACAAATATTTGCAAAGATATTCCTCCACGGATGCAACACATAATTACTTGTGATGTTTCAGACTTTGGATGATCTTCAAACTCCTGCTCCAGCTCTTTTAGGAACAACATTCCAACCTAGCAGACTTCCTCTACGAACCAATCACCCTTGCAACCTTCTTAACAGTCTCTATCTACCTTCAGCCCTCTCTGAAAGCCTTGCTCTACCCAGGTATTTATGCAGCCTGCTAACCTGCATTCAAACCAAGCACAAGAACCCTACAACAACCCTGTTGCAACTTGGTCCTACAATAGATTATCTCTAGACTTTCGGACCTAAATTTATTCAAGGAACATAGATAAGGATGGCCTAACAACTTGGTCTTGTGATACTTTTCATCATTTCATAACAGAGATACAAACTTGACTTATTGGTCCAACTATTAGGCTCTCAATTCAGATGCTTTTCCTCTAACCTGTGCCAAACCAATATCAAAAAAGACAAATACAAAAACCTCGTTCTTACTTTTGTTCTTGTTTAGTTCTGCTCATCTGAGGTATGTGAGGTTCTCTTGAGGAGAGATCTAATCTAGTTGGATGTATAATATTATACTCTTCTTAGTAGTTTGTCTTTTCAAGCTTAACCCACAGATCATTGTTATGGCCTAGCTCAGAGAAAGTAATATGAGTAGTCATGCATATGCATTGTCTTAGAGACATTACATGTCAAAGTTTTTCCCTTTGCAGCAAGCAAAAGGCCTCCAACTCTGGATCATTGTATAGATGTAGTGTTTTGCCATCAATTATTGCTTTTTGGATTTTGCACCTTCGAAGAGTCATCATACATAAATGGTCTTATTGGATAAGCAAGCTACCTATGGTCTTAAATTGTAGCACCACAATTTTCACCTCAAAACTCGGATTGCACGCCTTACATATCTTTTGATTATCCTTAATCCCTTCAAAACATAACTCTTTGGAATGTTTTAATCCCAATTTGTAAATTTTTATTTTGAAAAATATATTTAGATCTTTGATGTCCAATGGTACTTCCCTGGGTAATGGTATGTTGTTGCATTGTAGGGATTCCTTGTAAATACATATCACCTGCACATCGGTTGGGAAAATACGCTAAAGCTGTATATCGACCTGGATGCTTGGACGTGGCATGTAACGATTCATCTTTGATACCTGCAGCAGTAAAGGCAGCCAAAGAAGCTGATGCAACTATTCTAGTTGTGGGGTTAGATCTAATTCGAGAGGCATAATCACATGATAGACAGATTCTATTGTTACCTGGATATCAAATGGAACTTGTAACTTCAGTGGCCAGTGCTTCCAAAGGACCAGTTATAATGGTCATCATGTCTGGAGGTGGAGTGTCCATTCAGAGGAGGATTTTGATATAAAAATTTCTTGAACATGTCCCATGATCCATTGTCACATCGGTTTCGAACCTCTTCTCATGTTAGTGACCCATTTTTTTCAACTAGCATCACCATATAGAAATTTGGATCAATGGGATTGGGTAAAACATGTCCTTTTAGGCCAAGGTTTGGTTCAGGTCTAATTCAAAAAACCACATCACTTGTACCCAAATTGATTGCAAGGTCTCTAGGATGATTCAAAGCTAAACCTGCCAATCTATTTGGATTGTCTCCAAACCACTGGATAACCAAAATTTTTTTGTCAAACATGAATTTGTCTACAAAATATGACCTTAAATTACCAGCAATAGCATATGATGGAGCCAATGGTCCAAGTTTCTTTTCCAAGTTTGGAGCAGTGGCCTCTAAGGCTTCCTTAGACCAATTTCTTTCTCTTAGATCCATCAAATTCATCCCTGCTCCATCGGTTTCATCAATATTGGCATAGCCACCAATAAAAAGGGATGTCATGAAAGAAATTACAAGAGAAATTATTTCAGTGTTATCATAGATATCCTTGTTTTTATGATATAATTTCCGTATCTGAGGTCCTGTGTATCTTTCATGTGCACAAGACCCAGTAAGAAAATCCAATTCAAGTATTGCGCCAAAAACCTTCTCAATTTCTCTGCACTATGATGTTGTACTATTGTCCATACAAATATATGATTCATTTGTGGAGAAATCAACCTGAAGCTAGAAAACCAAAGGATCTTTTGGATTCACTCCTTTTAGAATGGATTCCAGGGAACCATTTCTCCAATAAACACTCCCGGGATAAATCTAGAATCTCTAGTGCAGGTTCTGAAAATGCTCAAAACACTCGAGAGGTTCAGATATCAAAGCAGAAAGGTGAGCAAAGGCCACAAATAGCAAAAATAATGCACTGATATTTTTACGTAGCTAACGATTGTTGAGATGAATTTACAAACCTTGGCTTCCTTGATGGCCAAACATTATGTACCTGAAAATGGAACTCAAACATACAAAATGATCATCCCATGTGGTGACAAGGGACAAGTAAAGAGGAACATCAACATCCAAATAGCAAAGCCTTGAAGCATAAAACACACTGCCACAGCATGATCTATCCTGCATGTCACCTCAGGCATGTCATCAATCACTTTGTCTTGGAAATTTTGATATTTGATGGAGTTAGTTTAGCATCAACCAATCACTCTAGGATCAATTCAATGGAAGGAAATATGACTGGGATCAATCATTCTGTTTAAAAATGGTATTAGAACTAGAAAAATAATTACTGAAACTGTACATATTTTCTGCATGTGCAGATTAGGGAAAACCGGTTTTTGGTAAGGCAGATCAATGGATATCTCAGCTTTCCAGGAGGTACAAAAGTCTCCTTTCTGTATATGAAAGAAGATGGGCAGCTTCTTTTGAAGAATTGTAAATTAGTAGAATCTTGGGGCAAAGGCCTGCTAAAATATAAAAAAAAATTCTATCCCCAAAACAAGGCTATATTGCAATTGAACCTCATGTTTTTGCAGTAGATTTTTTGTTAGATTTGACTGCTGCTTATCATGGAGCAGGAAAATGAACGGAACAGAGCCACTTCTTCCATTTAAAATCCAGATTAATAAGTTGTTGAGAGAGAAAAACACATCACATACTGGCAATCATGTTGGTTGTGAAATAACTAGGCATAAGATAAGTATAAGCAACCACTTGCGGGAATTAATCTTTTCGAATATCACATAAATTAAAAAAATCATTTATTTTTCAAAAGGTAGCAACAGTTTTGCTGCCAAAAAAGGCACCCTCTGAGCATGAGACCTTGAACATGTTTCTCATACAAAAAAAACATGCACAACAGCAAAAAACTATAAAAATGCACATGCATGTGCTGCACAATTATGTTACATTGTTGTTACATTCATAAGATCGAGCCAGGTTACACTCGAGGAAGAAATTATATATGGTTCTCAATCCACCCAAGGGAAAGAGTAGATTTTAATATGCTTGGCTCAATACACCATAGTCTATGTAATGGGAAATATGAACTACTTTGTGGATTCTGTAATCATTACTTTGTGATGAATAATAGGAATCAATATTCCTGGATACCCAGATTCATGCTAACATTTGAACTGTGTCCAGGCCCTGCCTGTCCACCCAAGAAATAATATATAATACTCACATCCACCTTGTCAAAAGATAAGATTCTTCCTACTAACTGAACCTGGTTCAATACACATTAGACACTAAAAATAATGACTACCATTAATAGCCTGAGGACCCCATATATGATCACTTTTCAAGGGATTTTCGAAGTTAGCTTTCTTGATTATCTTAAATCCAAACTCTCTGCCAACATTGAGGTGCTACAAGACACACTACATGGCTCTTACAGCTGCATCTACCACCAAAACTTCATAGATTCATGCACAACTGCAAACTGGAGCTAGATTATTCCCATGTCTTGTATTTATCCAGCAGCCTACCCATTATTAAGGCTCTCTTCCAGCCATGACTCACAGATGAAGAACACTATACACACCATCAAAGACCTCCATGGGTACCATCCACAGGCTTTTGAACATAACGTCTCAGACAGTAAAAGCTATCACAGTCCATGTTGCCTTGATGCAGGTGTGCAGAGTCCGAAGGAAATTTCTGACCTTTTCTGCAATAAAATCTTCAATATTACTTTACAAATCCCAAGAGCAGGTACAAGACCGCCACCAAGCAGCAGGGACCCTAAACTGTACGAATGGTGTAACTGGAGGAAACAAGACAGTCTGTTAGATCCAGGCAAGAGAACCACGATCATTTGTAGTTTGAGGACGCCCTCTTGTGGGTGTTGGGTGCCGTTGCACATTTAGCTCCTGTAAACATGCAAAATAGTAAACAATGATCAAATTAACTATAGTCAAAATGACAAAAATGCTAAATGTGCAAACAACACCAATATATGGATAGATTATATACATAACCAAAATGACAAAGAAATACCTGCATCCATGTGTCTTCGAGGTGACGTTTAGGTGATGTTTCTGGCGATGTGATCGCAGGAGGAAGTGGATGAATCAATTTCAGGACTACTACAAGGTCCCTGCCAAGAACTAAGATTGCACCTGCATTATTTGCAGTACCTATAAAAAAAAGAAAATAATTGCCGTCAGAGAGCTAGTTAAATTAATCTCCACACTAAAGTCCATACAACAAATATATAATTACCGCAATAATTGGTGGCAGAGAAAAGAGTTATCAAATGGCCTTGGGCAAAACGCTCAAAGCCATCCATGACACATTCATGTGCTCGTACAATGATCTGCAGATCATTATGGTTGCAAAAATCCATCACTCGATCAGGCTGAAAAGTGGAAGACACCATCAGCTCAATCAGTTGGCTAGCTTTCCATCAAAAACTCAAGAACCTAAACTTCACTCATCTGCTAGAAAGGAAGAGAAACAAATGTCCACAAATCCATGTCCTCATATAAACAGGTTCATGATTATGCCACGTGACCCACGGTTATAAAATACAAAAATTGAAGACTCAAGTGATTGAGAATGCTTAGAAGAAATATATTTTGTAAGTCTCAGAAATTAAACTACATGATTCTTCTGCAACAGAAATTTATAGAGCCATAATGAAGGTTTCTTCGAAAATATCCTTGCTGAGAGCTTTGTAAATATATGGAACAAGCAACGAACTTTTGAAATGGATTTCTCCAAAGTTCTAGGTGCCCAGGTCTCTCAGAATCACTTCTATTGGAATCCAAGGAATGTAAGCTCACGTTTAATTCAAAAGGTTATCATTAAGAAGTCAAAATTACAGTTGATATACCTGAGCTATGTTGCATGAAGTATCTGAGGCCGGTCATCATTTTGAGAACCAAGTGCCAGTGTCCATTATTCTTGTTGAGCTTCTATGGTAGAATCTGTGCTAAAAATGCATATCTTTACTATCTTCTTGATCCTTTCCAAATTTTCTTTCACCTTAGCAGCTATCATATCCTCGATTGGCCACTTTAAATTTACTGCTGCTTTGAAAATAGATCTCTAACTTATGGTATTCTTTAGGTTAATGAGAAGATTAAGGGCGTCCAAATATCTCTCTTTCCTCTATCACTCCTATGTCATTTTATTTTCACTCTCAGAGGAGAAGGGTCAATAGCTTCATAAACTATTTGATGGGCTTTGTTACACACCCAAGTGGGTAACCCCTAGGAGAAAAATTTTGTCCTATGGATGGATCACTGATTGAACAAAATTATAGATCATTTTTGGTTGTGTTCTTGTTCCCATGCTTCACCTTGGTGGTTTTTACTTACCCCTAGTCTAGTGTGATCTTCCCTGAGGCCTTTCTTCCTGATCTATTTTGTCAAACAAAATAATGTACATCAAAAATTGCTCAAGTTTGCAGATTTTGTGTCAGTTCTCGCATTCAAATTTAGCTCTTTTGCCTCGGTTTTGTTTCCAATATACTTCCAAATTTGATGAGTTTTAGTTTTGGATATAAATTTTATGGGTTTTGGATTTGAGATTGAGTTCATCCTCAAGATATATGCGATTGGGATTTTCTTTGTTTTTGAATTCTCACATTCCAGTTGTCTGTTGTTCAGGCGGGAGCAACAATTCTATGGGACCTCATAGTTGGTGGGTGGGATGTTTCCTATTGGTCAGAGTTTGTGTTGAGTGCACAGGGAAGCTATTCAACTCTAATTGACAAGAACATAAAGTTGGCTTCATTTGATGAGTCAATATGCAATTCCTTCAAGGCATCAAAGGCAGGGAAGGTAGTTTTGATAATAGACAAGTCCTCTTCAAACAAGAAGAAGGCTCAAAACTCGACCTATATGCCAACTACTTCTTATGATCGTTCCTAGGAACATGAATCGTAATTTTTATAGGTTTAAAATTTATCACAAGTTTTCTCTATTGTGGTCGAATTTGTGGAGGTTATCTCAAAATTTATTTAAGGTACCATGGATCTAAATTTCTTATGAAATTTCAACATTAACAAACTTTGGTGCAAATTGTTGATCAATTCTCACTTGGTTAGGGTTATAGATGTTAATGAAAATTTTGTGTGCATGCATGAGAGTTGGGTGCAAATGCACAATGTTGTGTAGCATTAGTGTGATAAATATGGGATAGTGCAAAGCATAGTTTTGAAGATTAGTCTAATTTGACTCATACCTAATCAACTAAGTCAAGTTGATTGTTGGTTGAACAGTTAATTGTTGGTTCAATGGACATAAGATTTTGCAGGCACAAATACCAAAGGGAAAAATGGAGCCCATCATGGGGTACTCTTTGTAATTCTCCACCACTGCTACCTTCCATGCTTCCTCAAACTCCTCTCCAACCTCAATATCAGTGCTAGTAGTAGCATGAGCAACAACACTACGCTTAGCAGAACTAGAAGAATGCGTTTTCCAAACTGCATGAGAACTACTTCCCTCATGAGTCACCATGTGCCATGCTTGGTCTCGGTGGTTCTCTTCTTTCTACTCCTAGTTCAACTACCATATATTCATTGGAACCAACACCCCGAACTCCACTAGACAACGATTCACCATTTTGTAGTAGTGATTCGCCATTTTTACTGGTGATTCGCCATGATTTTACAAGATAATATAATCTCGTGAGAAATTTGCCAAAAAATTATATATACATATTATATTATTAATAAAATCGCCTTCCATTTTTCCTATGTATCATGGGGATTCGCCCATTTATTATATATATAAATTTAGGGGGGTTCTTAAAATTATCCCTGGGAACAACCCAGTCCAACATTCTTTAATAACCCAATCCTTTTGGGATAGCTTCCCCTAATGGTTTTTAGGATTCCATTAGCCTAATATTTCTTTCTCTTTCAAGACATAAATCATTATGGTTAAACTTGTTTTCCTATTGTGCATATGTAAAATTGCACAGGGAGAGTTAATTGGTTATACACAAATATTCAATAAATGAGAATCACTACAAAAATAACTCTAACTAGTGTAAATTAAAAAATATTAACATAGTGAATTATATTTTACAAAAAGAAAATCATTATAAAATACAATTGACTTTCATGTAATATAAATGTATAGATAAGAAGAAATTAAACATCTATACTTGTTATTACATTAAACAAATGAAATAACTTTCAACATGTTTTAAAGATTTTACATCAAAAATTTAGAAATGAAATGAAAAATTATAAATATGCCTTACCAAGTAAAATTTATTAAAACATAAGGTTGTTTTTTTTTTCCTACTCCATTCATATAAATCATTGACTTAACATAAAGTATATTCATCCCTTTATGACAAATGAAAGACAACAAGTGATTGTAGAAAATAAAACAATATAATGAATTCTACTTGTATTCATATACATATGTGTAACTGATCTAATTTATGAAAACATAGTTCATAAATTAAAAGAACACACCATATGTAAATTAAATTATATTTCTATAAATGCCAATTGTAAGAAAGATAACTTAATTGGAATTACCAACATACATAACTAATTCATGATAAATAGATGAATAGATATATATTAACATCATCTCAAAGAGACAATCATATGAGTGATGATGTCTAAATTATAAGATACCTTGAAACAAAATCAAGAAAATATACAAAATTCTAAAAGCGACCATAAACTTATTAAAATGAAACTGTAATCTATATTAAATTCATTCAACATAAACTTCCAATATATAATCAAAGTATCAATACCACCCAAAAAGAAAAAGAAAAAAAATTGGCTATCGACCTCACCCTTATACGGTACCCTGGTTCCCCTTTTTTCAAAGTTTCTCATGTATTTATACCAAAGGGTCCACATACAAAATAGTTACAAAACACAAAAAGGTTTTTATTCCCAAAATATCAGCACTAAAATCCATCCTATATATATTACCCCCCATGGGTCATAATGAGACTGTTTTAAAAATATAAACAAATATTATGAATCGATATGCCATGCCAGTAGGAAATGATAATCCAAAATACCAAACAAGAAATTGGAATTGCATATAGGGATAGACTAGACGGGGGCAAAAAGGCAACTTTTTCCACCTACCAAAGAATAGTGGAGAAATTATATGATAATTCAAATGAAAATAATTTGTCTCTCCGAAAACAACCTTGAAGGACTTACAACCAAATTTCTATCTCAATTAAAGTACCGTGTTATAAATTATCAACCACATGAACCAATTGACCTTGAGAAAGAAAAGCCAACCGAAGTCAACTGCATTGAAACATGGTGCAGACTCTGAATGTAATAGGGATATTCAGTAATAGGCTCGAAACCATGAAATTGTACATTAGGAATATTTTTGGAGGCTATGAAATACTCCGTATTTACATGAAGAAAAGACTGGAAAATGTAATGTATACCTTGAAGAATTTGTGGAAGTATTAATGGTGCCGAAGGTAGAAGCCATTGAAGAAACTCTATGATAATTAACTTCTTGAATACGAGGAAGCATAACAATATTCCTAAACTCGCATTTATGGTAACCTAGAATCCCTCAATTCTGCTCATTTAAAAGGTTGGGGACACTATCATTGTACCTAAATGGTAAAAACATGCAGAAATGTTAAATAGTAAAAAAACTAGAATCTCCAGGAACCGTATGCTTTGTAATTTTTCGTGTACAAGTTTACCTCGGCTTGTGCCTTAGCTTTTCATCCAATTGATAACCTTTCAACGTAAATTTTTAACATACATCCATCTTTCCTCTCGATGTTTTAACATATGTTTTGCTATGGTGGAGGCTCTATAGCATCTTTTCCATTCCCTTGGGGCCGAGTGAGGTGCAGAGGATTCTTGCAATCGCTCTGGAAGCTGCAATATTGGCCTTCTGACCATCTAAACCTCTTATTCGGGTCTTTTGCTAAAACTCCTTTATTATGATAAATGGCCCCCAAAACTATTCAAATGTCAATGCCATCCCTACAAATAGTAATAGAGTGCAACACATAGATTAAAGCCTAACATACAAGTGTGGCTGCAAAAAAACAATGGATTTTGAACCAGAGACCTGAAGTATGTGTACTCCTCTCTGTTTAGAAGAATGAATGTGGGGTGGAAATACATTGAAGTTAATAATGTAGCATACCTTGGCATTATAAATGGACCGAAGATCCTATGGGGAATTCGATATCTAGTCTTCCCTAATTCACAACTCTCTGAAATCTGGTTTTCACTCCCCCCCGCGAAAAAATTGGTTTTCTGCCCCGCCCTGTGAAAATAACATAGATAGAGTTTTTCTGAAGAAAAATAGAAGATTTATTTTTAAAAAATGCTAAAATTTCCTTTGTGAAAAACGATTTAGATACAATATTTTATTTCCACTTACATCAAATTTTAGTTGCATTTGATAAACTAACTTCACTTAAATTATATTTTAGTTGTATCTGAAATCTTACAACATTTTGGTTGGGTTTGAAAAGATTTATTGCATATTACACAGTATTTATCATAATAATAATAATCTAAATAAGAAATAATAATAATAATAATAATAATAATAATCTAATTTTAAAGTTATGGTTTTTATGGAACGATTTTGTTGTTAAAGTTTATAGAGGAAAAATTTAAGTTGTCAAAAGGAAACAAGTTTTCTTAACTTGGTTGTATTGAAACAATTTAGGTGTTCTTTCATATTAGATGGGTGCAAACAAAATATAGTATATAGTAAGTTGATTTAATAGTTAAAAAAAATGTTAGATTCTTAAAATCTATATGTTAAATTTGGAAGGAGTTGAGTGTGTACCCTGCTTTAGGTTAAATATATTCAAATTATTGCATGAATGTCATTGTAAGACGCTATGTTTTCATCTTGAGAAAATGGAGTCCTCTCCTAGTCACTCACATAATTTAGGTGGTCATAACGAAAGTAGGTGATTTGTCTTAAGATGTGAACCTTCTATTTTAAGTAGTGTTATAATTTGGTTTCAACGAGGCATTAAAAGATGTAATGGGCATGGACATTTGTGATGCTAGTGTTATTTTATGCTTGATGCATGAGTGCACGTCGAACAAGATTCTAGCAAGGGTTGAAGAGGTATAATATTTAGAGAGCTTGGGGGGTTATAGTTTCACTTAGATGTGTAGAAAAGTAAGTTAAGCACCATGATAAGTTGTGAAGCAAACATAGGAAATTTGAGAAGCTGAACGAAGGAAACTTGGTAGTGATACCAAGTGAACATTCCTTGATCGAATTTGATACCCTCTCCTTAGCACTACCACTTTTCAAAACAGAGAATAAATGTGAAATAAATGTGCAACCCACTAAAGAAGTTGGCAAGGTTGTTGCAACATCTATAGGTGGTTATGTCGTGTTGCAAAAGAATGTGTTAAGTCCACTCCCATTTTGAATAACTTGTTAGTGGTTGAATTAATTCCCTGTGAATATGATTAAAGGATATAACCATGAAGATTCTAGTCAGCTCCATAACTTTAATCATCTATAAACTTTTACCCAATCTATAGCAACTTTTGAATCCCTCATCACTTGTAAGTTTAGAATGTTGAAGTGACACAATTAAAATGACTACCATCAATGACTGATTCATATTATTATAGTACTTTTTAGGTAGTTGTATTTTGTTCCTAGACTAAAATATTCATTCACGTTAGTCATTTTTAGTTGTATTATTTATTATCTAGTCATATATTTTAACCCGGGACTAAATTGATCATTTATGTTAGTTGTTTTTAGTTGGGTCACTTAACATTGGTCATTTTTGGTAGTATTTGACTTAGAAAAGTTGTGGTGACTAACGTTTTTAGTCACTTGGTCACTAATTTCCCCATTTTCTTCTAGTGATGTAGAGTTATACAAATGGAACTTTATCAAGGAAGGGGGCTTTGTTTCTAACCTGCATAAAACATTGTCTTCATCAAGATCCATATGGAAATATCACAAAACAATTGGTTTCATTTATATGTTCTTTAGGAAAATTGAACTCAAGTAGAATTAAGTGCACGTTAATTACGTTTCATGAAAAACCACAACATGGAGGTGGGCTTGAATTTTTAACATAAACACATGGCCTTGATATCTAGGTTACATGGGTTTGATCCCTACCTGAAAGTGCCCTAAGGCTACCCTAAGGTTCTCGGTAAAACCCTTGAGAATGGAACATAGTTTGATGGTGTCAATATCCCACTCCACGGGCCTTAAGCAGAACATTTATGTTGGATTGGGTATGTAATATGAAATATGTTCCCCCATGATTGTATGGTAAATAATTTGAGAATGGAAATTTGGCCAATAGTGTTAAGATCTTTTCTTCCCAAACTTCAAGGAGAAGTTCGAATTAAGGAGTGGGATTGGAATTGTAATACATACACTTGACATTCATCTCCATGTGCCATAAGTTCAAAATCTACCTCTAGGTGCCCACACATATGCCTAGTAAATCCCCTAGGAATGGAACTTTGGACAATAGTTTAAACTGATTTCTTCCCAGGACTCAAGGAGAACATGGGTTTTCTTTTGTTTGTAAAATGAGCACTAAATATTCATCTATGGGAGTCGCAAGTCGAAGCCATACCTCCATGTGCCCGATGGTCATTCTAGGATGCCATGAAAGGGCCATCAACCCCAATCCCATTGGGTATCTTGACATTGATAATTTATATAACATCCAATTTCATTATGTCCATGTCTATTTATTATAGGTACGCACGAGAAAGTGTCTTTGAACTCATAAAGTCTAAACATTGTATTTATTTTTGTTGTTATATGTGGGTATTTTATGCATAGTCCATTTTATACGGTTTTAATCGTAATCTATTACAGAATAGTGTTACATCATCTTCATGAATTAGGTAACACAATAAGAAGATTGTCTTCACAAATTATTTGTATTTCATTATTGTGCAACACCCAAATGATAGTATCTAAAGCTTCTCTTTCACACTAAAAGATAACTATTTGTGGCCACTTATTGGGATCATCAAGTTTATTCTCAACTATCTCACTTTACCATTTATTGAAATGAGGATAAATTTTTACAAAAGTAATATTAAATTATGGGACCAATAAAAAGATCAGATTTATATTTACCTCACAGTAGACATTTTAGAATATGGCACTATGGGGTCTTGGTTAGATGGTAAATGAGGGGTGTTTCACAATCCTCGCCATGGTTCAAATCCCTAGGGACACATTTTTCCCATTTAGGGCCATCTTTCCTATGCAAGTGGGTTGACTTAAGTGGTTAGTGCTGGGTACAAGCCTTAGTTGAATTTGGAACAACAAATAATCCTTAGCCATGAATTCTCACATGAAGGGATATTTTTAGAGTGTTGTAATTCAATTACATTGCATTGTGATATTCTTATATTGGGAAAGGGCATGGTTGCTGCATATTGATGATGGGAAGTAGCTCTCCTAAATAATTTATTTGGAAAACATTCTAACTTGCTTTGGTGTTGTTGTTATAAGCTCACCTAAATACTTAAAATGATGTTTTATATAAAACTACTTAGGCCCTATATATGAGAAATTAGTTTCCCATAGGAAATATGTTTGGTGAATGGACTAACACGTAGGTCATATTGGATACTCAACCTTCTATCAAAAACCCAAATGATATTATATTTTTCAAGCCATTTTGAAATTTGGCCCTTTCAATGTTATAAGGCCCCCTACTATTGAAATTGAACAAAACTCACACTAATTTATGACAATATCTTACTGATATGAAACCATTATTTTTGAAATGAACTATTGGGACTATGGCTACATCATCCCTTTCTTCATTTATCTCATTTTTTTGTTTTTTTTATTCTATCTCATATGACTCCAGACTTTATCATACACTCAAAATCCATGGTAAGCTCACAAGTGGCATAATGGTTTCATATCTAACATACATGGATGACATGGTAAGAATAATAATGCAACTTCAAGGTTATGCATGAATAATCATAGTAATTGGTATGGATTCTAAAATTGTAAGTATAATAATTTTCAAAATCAGCTTCTCAAATTATTGGATGTATTTTTATGTTGAGATTCATTCATAAAAAAGGATACAATCCATTTGCTATAGTAATTTCTTCTATGGAAGAAAAACTGCAAGTCATTCATCCGGCTACTCTAGTACTTCTAACACTAATGTCAATTGTAGAATTTCACACATTTATTACATACATGGCTACTTCCCTGGGAGAAATTACACTTTTAAGACACTACATCATGATTAGGATCTATTGTATGTGCACTATTTCTGGAGAACCTTTGGCACAAAAGACTCAATTCCTGAGCGTGAAAATGTGAAGCTGGGTTACACTTTTTGCCCTTTTTTGAGAAAAAAATTTCATTTTTTTCGGTTCTTCAACTTTCTGCAAACTATAACAATTTTTCTGTGTAGAATTTCATTTTGCGATAAAAATAAAAGTTGTGAGAAATTTTGTTAGCTTTCTATTACTTATTTTTTGAAATTTGTTTATGCAGATTTGATATGTCAACGTAGCGTTTCTTTGAGTGTGTGTTTCTTAACAATCAAAGGATTCATAAGAAGTCATGTTATGACACAATGTTGTATTCATTGAAAATTTGTGTTTTTTAAAAAACAAAATGTGTTACAACAATCTAGATAGAGTCTACTTTGTTTTCATCATATTTACAAAGCTAATGGATGCATTTCATAATTACTAGAATTTTTTGAACTGGTCCAATACGAAAAACTATGTATTTTGGATATGTTTCGCGTCGCAAGAAATTTCTTAACATATAAGTTATAAACTAAAAATCTAAAAGCTACCCATTAGAGATGACGGACCAATGTAATGCCCCATAATTTTTTCAATTCTTTTTACAATGTTTTTTGGGAGATACAAAATTTTGATTTCACTGAATCACAATGACCCTCAGAAATTGTTTGCACCCATTTTATTAGAAAAATAATTAAAATTAATAAACGTTTACGAAATTCCATAAAAGTTATATTTCCTAAAAGTAGATTCAATTCTGAAAATGCTTGTCTTGGTTCCGACAGTTAATTAACAACCTTTCATGGAGTTTAATCAGTCCAAAGTTGCAGAACCGTTTTCAGAGCCTGGTTTTTGCATAATTGGTGACGCATTAGTTCGGCCGAACTATGTTTTCCGCTTAATACTCGTTAAATCTAACGTCTTAATAGTTCGGCCGAACTTTTGATCAAAAGTTCGGCCGAACTATTGTATAACTCTCCGTTGGCCAGAAAATTTTGCAAAGCCCCCTACTAAAACACATTTCGCGTCAATATAAATTGCCGCGAAATGATTCACAATTTTCGCACATTTCGCACACTTCATCTCATTTTACAAAGATTTTGGTTTGGGTTCAAAAACTTTTCTTCAAATTTTAGGTTTAAGAACATTTCTTGGAAGCAAATTGATTTTTTGGAAGACATTTCTTGGAGGTTTCTTCAAAGTTTGGGTTTAAGAACATTTCTTGGAAGCAAATTGATTTTTTGGAAGACATTTCTTAGAGGTATGTATGTGTTTTGAGTTGAAGTAAATATTTTGAGCTTCGTTTCATTTTTCTAAAACATTTTTCTCTCAAATTTTTTAAAGTGTGTGTTTTGGATTGGAGTATGTATTTTTTACAAAAAATTTAGATTGAATTTTTTTAAATTAAATCTTTTGTGATATTTTTTGTAATTGAGTTATTGTCTAATTTTTTGAAGGAAATTTTTTGAACTTCATACGCTATTATCATGGGAAATCGAAGAACTTGTGCGAGAAAATATGATCGAAAAAGAGACCCTGAGGAACGTAGAGAAGAGACGAGACAATCTCGCAAAAGAAAGTTAGAAACCCTCTCAAATATTGAAGAGGAAAATCAACCTCAAGTAGAAATTGAAGCAGGTATGTAAATGTAAATATTATGATCTATTGATATATTTAAAATTTTCCTAATGTAAAATGTGAAGCTTAATTTTTATTTGATGAGCTAATTTGAAAAATATTTTGTTTAATGTAAACAGACAGAGATATTCCTCAAAATATTGAAGAAGAAAATCAACCTCAAGCAGAAATTGAAGCAGGTATGTAAATGTAAATATTATGATCTATTGATATATTTAAAATTTTCCTAATGTAAAATGTGAAACTTAATTTTTATTTGATGAACTAATTTGAAAAATATTTTGTTTAATGTAAACAGACAAAGATATTCCTCAAAATATTGAAGAAGAAAATCAACCTCAAGAAGAAATTGAAGCAGGTATGTAAATGTAAATATTATGATCTATTGATATATTTAAAATTTTCCTAATATTTATCGACATAGTTATTAATTTAGTGATTTATTGAATATGTACTATTTTTTCGAATATGTACAGATGAAATCACTATCGATAATGAGATGTTAGAAAATTTTGACACTCACACATATGGAGATAAAAAATCTGACCATGTTATACGATATCGTGTCAACTGCATTTTTGAAGAGTATTTCTTAAATGAGCAAGTGACAGTTCATGCTCAAATGTTGAAAGGTCTCCTATCATTAAGAAAATTAAAATAAGCGACGACACTATTGGGTATTCGAAAATCAACCAAAGATAAAAAAATGAATGAAGAGGTGATAAAAAATATGAGTTGTGCGATAAAGTCAATTAAGAGATATAGAGATAAAGATGTTTCAAATATACATAGAGGAATACAGATGGCAATAGTTTCACCAAGTACTCAAGAGATTCGTTTGATAACATCTATGGCACGAGCACTGGGAACCTCACGAAAAACTCTTCACAAACATCGAAAATTTTGACTACAAATAGATGTAAATGATGAACTCGCTTGTTGGAGAGCTATTTGTAGGCAACCATACAAAGATAGACTTGGAGAAAATGTTAAAAAAATAATATATGAATATTGGAAGAACAATTCGTGTGTTTCACCAACTGCAAGGCATGTGATGCGAAGAAGAATAGCACGAAATCAGTACGAAGAACATGAAAAATATTTCTTGGAAACCACTCAGATAGAGTTATTCAACAAGTTCAAAGAAGAGAATCGTCAAATTCATGTTTCACTCAATGCTTTTGTTCAACAAAAACCATGGTATGTAAAACCTATCACCTTACGCGACACTTGTTGTTGCCGTTATCATGTGGAATTTGAGTTATATTATGACACATTCCTTGATTTCGGTAGAACATTATGGAAGGATTCACCTCCTCCTTCCACTATCCATGATTTCATATCTCAAATTCTATGTGAAAAAGAAAGCGATGAACTATTTTACAAAAAGAAATGTGTTGGTGGTAAAAAATGCGATGATTGTGGAAATTTGACTAAATTTCAAAACAAATATCGTATTGATATAAATGATCAATCATTGTCCAACATGAAAGTGAAATGGAAGAGATATGAATATATCGGTACATCGATTCAAGGTGCAGATAGTGTTAAAAGAATCGAATTACTTGAAGACGAAATTTTTCTGATAGACTTTTTGAGAAAGTTTGAGGCAGAAATTTACAAATACACCAAGCATTCCCATAGAGCTCGATGGCAAGACTTGAAATTCAAAAAATCTCGTGAAGTTTTTCCACCAGGGACCATTTTGTCAATGATTTATTTTGCAGAAAACTACACATTTGTTCCACAAAAAGAAATTCAGAGTGAATACTATCATTCTGACCAAGTCTCCATGCTCGTCCATATTCTATATAGACATGCTGAACAAAATGTCAATCATATAGAAAGCACGAGTGAAAATCGACATATAATTAAAGAATATCACTTTTATATCAGTGACGATTGTACACATGATACATGTTTTGTACAACATTGTTTTGGAAGAATTTATGATTCATTGAAAGATCATGGAATAAAATTCAATGAACATTGGATATGGTCAAACGGATGCGCAGGTCAATTCAAATCTGCACGATCATTCTTTTGGTTGTGTTGTCTTCATAAGAAAACATGCATTAAACATTGTTGGAATTTCTTTGATACTGACCATGGAAAAGGAGAACATGACAGTGCAGGAGCATGCATAAAATGAGTACTTCGAAGATATCAAATGAACCACTCTGCACGCTGACTTGTGAACGCTGAAGAAGTTGTTCAATGGTGCATCGCTGCTCTAAGCCTTGAGAAAAACCCATCAAGAGAAGTGCGAAGGTACATTCAATTTAATTTATATTGGAAATCTAATTTTAAACATTGTACATTTATCATGCAATGATTAATTTTAATTGTATTTTGATATCATATTTACAAATTCTTTTTCTAATTTTCCATATAAAAGTTTTTCTGGCATATTGGAATCGGAGACGTAGATAGATCAATTGGAAATGACGTTGAAACAATAAAAGGGACTCGAAAATTGCATTCAGTTCAAACAAAGTTGTCCAAAAATGTGTTTGCATTGGATAAAAGAAAATATTCTTGTTTTTGTGATGTTTGCATAGACAACACAAAATCCAATGACGTTTGTGAAAACAAAATGTATGTGAATGATTGGAAACATACAGAGCTAAATACAAAGGGCAAAATGTCTATTGCAATGTTTGAAGAAATGCAATCAGAGGAAACTACAATATCATCCGATGGTGATCGAGTTTCTGATCTTGTTAGAGAAGGTAACATTTGAATTACTTTCTAATGATTTAAATATCTAGAAATAAATTTAAATATGCATAATTAAATGTTAAATTTATTTTATTGTGTAGGAGATTTTTTTGTTGTAATTGCACCTATTGACAACGATGAAAATGTGAAGTATTATTTGATGCGTTGCACCGAACGAAAAATGAAATTATTACAAGACTTTAATGATCACGGATTTCAGTATGACAGAGGGTCTATTATACTGAAAGGTTATTTTTTCAAACAAACTCATCAAAGTGGAGACTTTGTTTACTTTGAAGACTATGAACCTGATTCCATAAGTTGTCAATATAGTCACTTGGTGTGTGCAGCACGCATAAAGTTGATAGAAATTCAATCAAAGAAAAAATCGAAAATTAAGAAATGGAAAATGTCAAAATCCGATCATGAACGGATTATTGAGGATGGAATTCCATTAGAATTTTTTTGAGTGAAGTGTCCAACAATTTATTATCTTTGGATTAGATATGTTTTATAACTTCCAGTACTCAACTAAAAATTGAGTTGCTTATGTTATTTGTGGTTTGCACATGTTACAAATTGTTTGGGTACAAGCACGTGCTCTAGTATCAATTGAAAGTAGTTTTTCTATACATGTGCATTGATGAAAAATGTTATATGTATTGGATATATATATATATATATATATATTCTAGAATGAAATTAATTGTTCTTGTATATTAATTGTTCTTGTATATGTTTTCCGATCGTATGGTACAAATTATTTCACTTTATTTTGTAAGGTCAGATTCGGTCCCCATATGGCCTAGCCTCCAAGGGACGAGATAACAAGTGGTTGTCCCCACTTGCCCGAATCTTAGCTTTTAAGTACAATTTTACTGTTTATGGTAGGCATCTTACATGATGTCCTAGCCAAGGATAGATTCTCTTTGTTTCAAGTTTCCGGTAAAAGTTGTCACCGAATGACCTACTAGGATATTATAAATACTAGCTTTGTAAGATCATTTGGCATTCGAAAAAATTCGAAAGTCTTAGACTGTCAATCAATTTAAAGTATCATTCACCCTAGGGAGTGTAAAATATTCAATGTAGGTTGGTGACGATGCTCACTCCCAGCTTGAAGCAGCTCCAATGACCAATTCTTTAATGAATTCCAATGCACTAGACCAAAGTTGGTGACCTACTTGGTTTTTCACCCAAGAAATGCCAAGGTACTCTTCTTACCTTTGGCCCCCAAATCTACAATGGAGTTATAGGAAGGTGAAGAAAAAAAATTTCACTAATAGGAATTTGGTCACATCCCTAATCTCCCCTTATCAAAAAGTTCCTATCTACTACATTATCCAGCGTGTACTCAAAATCACTATTTCATAATTAGAATATCACATTATCATAAGTTCTCACAAAAATACATGGAATGCCATTACGACACTCATCTAACAATGGGGAGCTCAAAACCTAGAAAGCTCCTCGTCCCCTTAATAATAATGTGTTTAATTTAGTCTTTTAGGTGAGGATTAGGTGTGAATCTTGTTTTCACATATAAAAATAATTAATTGTTTAATTCCATAAATTTGATTATTCACCAAAATACATGTCATATCCACTATTTGTCTCTCCTACAAATTCCCATTATTTTATTAAAATATGATTTTATCTCACCCAACTATCACATGTTCCTAAATTTACTCCTAATTGTTCCCTATGCCCTAAATCTACTCCTAATTGTTCCCTATGCTGCTTTTCCCTTAGTTATTTTTAGAAAGTTATTTTCCTATATCCATCATAACTATGGATCTATCAAGCGCCGAGAGGGATCAAATATCTAGAGGTGCAAACCTCTTTTTTGAGTGCAAAACTTGAGGAAAGGTTCGCACCTTGAGAGATTTGATCCCTCTCGACACTTGATAGATCCGTAGTTAAGATGGATCTAGGTTGGTTCTCAGTACGTTATAATATAGAAAAACTATTGTCATCTTCATGCCATCTGTTGAGATTTATCAAGTCATTTTAATTTTAAATTTTCTTAGTTACCTCAATTTGTTGAGATGATAAATATTGTAGAATAACTTTAATAATGGAAAATGATCAAATAGAATTTTTGAATGCGAAGTAACAATGTAATAATATTGAATGATAGAATGTGAATAATTAGAATGTAATCACTTACAAATAGCATTTATTGTGATCAATCTTAAACTATTTTCTTCTTCTATTCTTATTGTCACCCTTATTAGTTTTGTCATCTTTCTGTATCGATTATATTAAAAAGAAAGTAAAAATCATAAATCATAAACCATTTAAATATTTAGCTTGAACTCTTGGAGTAAACACCATACCTTCTCTCTCTTGCTCTCCAATATTATTAGGTTTAATTATTATAACACAAAAATCGTTCTACATTGTCAATAATTTTTTGTGCTTACACTGAAATCAATGAACACTATTAATCCAATGAATTTACAAGTAATTTACCATCATACATGCAATTATATCAAATCAGAAATCAACATATACAATGAAATCAATGGGGATTGTCTTGTTACAAGTAACATAATTTCAATTTACCACATGTGAAAATGTAGGTTGAAACCATCCAAAACTTTAAGTTGTAGATTGAAACCATCCAAAACATTAAGTTTTAAAACCCTTTTGATTATATATTGTGCAACATTAAAACATTAAACATTTAAAGTTCATTAAATATCACATGCAAAATGTAGATTGAAACCATCCAAAACTTGAGTTTGAAAAACTTCACATGCCATGCCAATTATAATTCAAATATCCAACAAAAACATTTAACATTAAATATTGCATGCCAAATGTAGTTCAAATGACAACATTACTTCACATTCACATGCCAAAAGTACTAAAACCATCCAAAAATTAAATAAAACAAATTATATAATAATAATGTAATAAAATATGTCCAAAAATTGTAAATCTCACAAGTATCAAACTGTATAAAGTTTAACAAATTTTAAAACCATCTAAATTTTGAAATAAAATATATTGTAAATCATGTCCATCAAATGCAAGATCTGGCGTCTTCCCTACTAGGGTCTTAGTCCGCGCCCTATCCTGTGAATAGGAAACCTACATACACAATGCACATGTACTTGAACATTAAAATTTGAAGTTTTAAAAATGAATGAGAATATATATATATATATCTAGAACTTCATGTAAAAAACAAAATATAACAAAAAAATCATGCAATACCTCGTAAGGTTCCCTCTCCATTTGATGAACAGGTTCTCCCATAGAAACATCTGCAGTGGTAAACTGTACAATATACATGTACAGTTAAATGTAAATATATATATATATATATATATATATATATATATATAATTTATATAAATTAAAAACTTTCAAATGAAAATGCACTTGTACATATATAAACTTATTTTCAATAATATTAAAAAAAGGAACTAAAGACAACTTGTTCAAATGTTGTGGATGTTCCTATCTCCATCGCTAGAGTCCTCGGATTAAAGAAATCTTCTATAGGAACCTAAATT
This sequence comes from Pinus albicaulis, assembly GCA_034641835.2. Taxonomy (NCBI): domain Eukaryota; kingdom Viridiplantae; phylum Streptophyta; class Pinopsida; order Pinales; family Pinaceae; genus Pinus; species Pinus albicaulis. The sequence continues at coordinate 787,660,213 of CM076571.1, forward strand.
CAAAAAAATTTAAATAACTCAAAATATAGATCTCTCTCTCTCTCTCTCTCTCTCTCTCTCTCTCTCTATATATATATATATATATATATCTCAATTTTTAATGGAACTTTTTGAGGTAGAATATATATATATATATATATATAACTTTTAAACATAAATTTTAAACTTGTGAAAAATTGTCCATACTCGTGGCTCATCTCCCAATGAAGTAGAAGGTACATCTCCTAAGGAAGAAGAAGGTACCGTCATCCCAAAAACATCACACGGAATCGGTACCTGTTAAAACATTTTATTAAATTTTGTTCGGTCATCTTTGAAGCAGATTGCGGATAGTATAGTATGAAGCAGATTGGATATAGTGTGAAGCAAATTGTGGATAGTCTAAGGAAGATTAGAAATGCCAGAAACAAATCTGTGGATATATGTTGCAGGATGTAGCACCAACTAATATTGTTGATAAGACTGTTAAATAGAGATATACCACGAACCCAAGGGTTTCTCTGACCCTGCTGTGTCAAAGGTTAATGTTGTGGATAAGACTGTTAAAATAGAGACAGAGAACAAACCCAAGGGTTTATCTGACCCTGTTGTGTCAAAGGTTGATCAAAATAAGAAGAAAAAACAAGGCAGCAAGGAAGCAAACAATGAAGATGGTAGTGCCAAAGATAAGTTTGCCGACTTGATTTTTATGTGTAATTTTGAAACAAAGCAAGAGTGTTTTCGATACAAAGTGTTTGGGTTGCCACCAACCAAAAAGGAGCTTGTTGAAAAGGTGAAGCCAGGGAATGAAGCTCTTCTTCTATGATTTTAACCTTAGAAAAATTTATGGTATCTACAAGACAGCATCTACTAGAGGAATGAATGTGGAACCAAATGCTTTCCGAAGTTGTAAAAGGCCACTCCCAACACAAGTAATCTTTTTATACATGAAAGAGGTGCATCAAGCTTGTGAAGTTTGTATTCATGTTGAATGGAAAATTTTGACACCCACTTTGCAAGAAGATGTTAATAATCATGCAGCTAATGAGAATGTAAAATAAGAGGATGTTGAAAGCTATAGAGTCATTGAATTCATTGCTAGTATTCAGAGGAGAGCCAGTACCTCATCAAATTCACCTCCTCAAGAAGGCGACAACGATGAATGTTCAAGGTATAAATTTGCCTCTAATCAAATTGCTTTTGATTATGATAAATATGGTAAATATTCACATAAGATTTGGAAAAGAAATTGCATGTTCCTTTTGTGGTTTGAATAATCATAATGTTTATAGATGTTGGACAAGTGTTGGACTTTGTATCCAACAAGTCATCCACAACATTTGACGAAGGTGGAATGAGATAATGACAAGAATGGAAAAGAGGATTTCATAATCGATGAGGGTCAAGATGATTCACATGATGAAGTGCAACTAAAAGAAGCACCATTGAAATGGTTTGCTAACAGATGGTTAGATTTCTTATCCAATTAAGGCCTAGCATGTATTTTGATGTTTCATGAATTTCTTTGCAAATTGAAAGTATGGTGCATGTTGCATGAAGCAAGATGTTGAAAGTAGAGTTATGTTGACACACTTAAATGCAACAAATATGGAAATTTGTACATGAGCTCTATTATTTGATTTGAGAGTCAGTTGTTTGAAGAGGCATGTTTTGTCGACTTGTGTTTGGTTGATGGTTTTGTACACCAATATGTAAGAGTACATGGAGATATTCACATGATGTGAATTTTTTTTTTCTTTGAAGGAGAAAAATGATATGTCAGTGAGCTATGTTTCTTGCATGATGTGTTTTCAGTTTGACGGTTTTGTTTGTGACAAGACATCACAAGATTTTGGGAAGGTCCACTCTTGAGCGAGAGCCTCATGATTACAACCTAATTGTGAGAATCAAATGGGAGTGCATCCTTATTTTGAAAACAAATAGGATTATAAGCTACCTAGGACTCAAACCATCATTTTTAAATTTGAAATATCATGGTTTGTTGTTTCAATGCCTGAATCCACAACCCTAACATAAATTGTTTTATTCTTTTTTTGAAGGATTTAGTTGGTTATATTAAAAGTCGGTTGAATTTAAAATTCTTGGCTTAGTGGCATGAACCAAACATATTGTACATATTAAATGAGGAATTTTTCTCTCCCAATCATTTCTAAATCACCTATATCACCAAGAAAACATGTTTTAAAAGAACATACTTTGGTATGGGAAAGACCTTAGGTTTCAAATATTATAAGATTGGTTAATATTATAAGATTGGTAATTATAACTATGTTTTTCCACAGAGGAAAATTATATGTCACATTTTATACTAACGTTCTAAATATTTTTTTGAAGTTTGGATTACTGTTATTCTTTTATATAATTTAACATTAGATATAAGTTTAAATTGAAAGCTACTTAGATGAAATATAGCTTAGATATGGCATCTGCAAATTATTATCTATTTATTAAACTAAAGGACATAATTATTACACATGTTTAATTTACATTCAAATGCTTCTTTGATTTATCTCCTATAGCTTAATATAGTGCTAGATATATAATTTAGGTTGAAGGCCCATGAGATAAATGAGTTCTATGTGACATTTGTATTGAATCATCTATTTGTTGTGTTATGTTTTTCAAAGGTTGCTATTTTCTTCGTATTTTCTTTTAAATAATAATTTTTAGGTTTTTGTTTTTATAAAAATTATTTAAAATTATAAAAAAAATGGAATAACTAATACATCAATAATAAATAATGTTAAATGTTCTCTCATTTTCCTTTATACAGAAGTAGTAGTAGGCTAGAAAGGTCAATATAAAACATGGACTAGGTCCACACAAATAAGCCTAGACTTAAGTCAACAAGGCAACCTTGGTAGGAGATCTCCACTAAATAAGGAAGTGCAAGCCTCACACTAGGTTTATCCAACCCTTAAGATGATGTACCATCCAATCATGATACCCCATTCAATATTGCATGCTTTCCAACAAGCTATTAACCGAACACTCTTTCCTGCATGGTGGTTCATTCTCCAAGTGTCCTCATTCAAGGTGTTTCTTCTCTCAGTGTGGACCACATATACTATTACGCCCCATACTCCTCAACATACATGTGTCAAAGCATCACTTGCTCAAATTTTTATCCCCAACAACATGCCCAAGTCCACAACCAACCTCCACCAAGTATGCTTGTCAATCCAAGCATCCTCAAGTCAAATTTTCAACCTCTAAGGTATATGCCAAATGGCCCCATGCTCTTATGGCTAAGTGCCCTCATTCAAGTGCCTAATGCTCATTCCCCTAGGTAGGTACCTCTCCTGTTATCTTCAATGAATGTATGAGTGAAAGAAAGAAATCATGGATGAGACAAAACAACAAATGGATGCAAAAATGGAATATTTACTTGAATGCATGTCCCAAAAATAGCAAGGAATTAAATAATTTTGTGTTGGAGAAGTTCCATAAGGGTATATGGGGAAAAGAGTTGGGTAGAAAGAAGAAGTATTATATTCAGGAATTCAACCACACTTGTGATCTCCAACAAAAATAATACATTGAAGCTAGCATTCCGCAGAGGGAAAAGGTTCTTATAGCTCAATTAAGAACTAACGCACATCAACTTCGATGTGAAATGGGATGGTGGAAGAGACCTAAAGAAGCTTGGGAAGAAAGGGTATGTACTTTTTTTAGTTCTAGGGCAGTGGAATCAGAAAAACATTTCATTTTGGAATGTGATGCTTTCAGAGACATCTGGGACATTTACCGTATTATGTTAGCATCAATTCCATGACATTGTCTTTTCAGTGATGGAACTCTTATGAGGTTGGGTTAGCTCATCATCAATTTGAGTAAGAAAAGGATTGAATTGCAAAAGGCAAACAACAAGGAAGTTGGTGGTCTCATAAACTATTTTTAGTCTCGTGGACATTAAAATATCATTCATTCATTCATATATGTGAATATCGATGCAATTTCTCAAAATATGCGTTGAAAATTGACATGTGAACTCATGCAAAAGCTCTTCTCTCAAGAATTGTAGTATTTTTATAATGCTATAGATGGATGGCAATGCATGGAAATTGGTTATAAATGAAGTCATAAAATAACACATAAACACATGTAGTTCGTGCTACAAAATAGCATCACAAGTTCAAATGCACAAATAACATATTAGACATTGTATGAATAATAGTGTGACTGTACAACATAGTAGCCATCACACCTGTGCAATTTGGAGCAGTAAACCCCACCCTCCATTTGTTGAATTCCCAATTCAACAATCCATCGTAGGGTCAGTGCAGGTCACCATGTCTTAAGGGAAAAATAAACTGAGCCAGGAAATACGTGAGTAGAGGTTTGAAAATTCAATTCGATGGAATTATAAAAGACTTTTAATTGGTTGAACATGATGGGAGGATTGAACATGATGGGAGGATTGAGTGCTCGGTTATAGGAAAGTTTCAGAATGATGCAAATTTTATATTGTATAGTTTTTTTTAATAATTTTAGGTATGTTTGGTTTTTATCAGTTCTTTGGTTTATCTAGGAAAAATTTATGTATGCCTATTCCAAGGCACTATTCTTCAGTTGAAAAAAACTTCATATAACTTTCAGGATCTCTAATTTTTTGAAAAAAAAGTTTAATGGTTGAAATTTCTACACACCGTTTTGGGGAATAAAGAAAGTGGAAACCAAACTTTTGTATCAAAAAATGAAACCTCTCTAAGAGTATTGAATCTCTACAAACATGCTAACTACAATCAATTTATTCAAATTTAATAACATTAAAACCTAATAAAATTAAACAACAATAAAATATGAAATCAAACAAATATACAATGAAAAACCAACCATACCTGAATGCAAAATTGAAGAAGGGGAAGGTGTGCTCTCTGAGAAAGTGTTCAAATTCTCTTCAGAAAGTTGTATATAAGGTTTTGTGCAAAGCTATTTTTTGGGAGCTTAAAGAACATGGCTTTTCAAATATATATTATATATTAAATGAAAAGTTATTGTCTATATATTATATATTAAATGAAAATTTATTTCCAGAATTCATTATTAATTTTAGTTATGGCTTCCCTTTATTAATAATATTCGTCATAAAGATGGTTGCCATGTGTCCAAACCTTCACATACAAAACAAGTGCACATCACACCACTCACTTAATGAAATGAATCCAAATGATTGCATAATACTCACTTAATGAAATGAATCCAAGTTGTCATGAATATTTTTTATATATTTTTTTCATTTATTTTTGAGTAATTAATGATCATCATTACAAACATGGTTGCCATGTGGCCATACCTATTGATTTTATTTGTAATTTATAATTGTGGCCATGGGGTTATTAATAGTGTTCGTACAAATATACATACAAACAACCATGTTTCAACACAATTTTTTTTCCCCTTAATACTCATATGTGGTTGCATTCTCTATAATCATTATATGTGGCAATAAAGGTAGGCCTTAAATTTTTAATCACACTTCAGTTAAAAATTAATGTAAATAGGGTTTAACCACCTGATATATATATATATATAAGAGAAAGTTATCACTTGCAATTTTATTAGTTGATGCATGGAAACTACGAAAATATATTGAGATCTTTCAATTTAGAGCATGAGATGAAGATGATTAATTAAAAAAATCATTAAAGTAGCTAATTCCAACAAGGAGACACTTATTAGCTCAATAAAATAAGTATTTGACTATTTTACCAATTAATAGAATTAAATTACCAATTAGTAAAATTAAATTAAAGAGAGGTTGAGAAAGAAAGATAGTGTCCTAACCAAGAAAAAAAAACTACAGAGTAAACAAATCCTACACTCTGAAATTATTTAATCCTTCCTGCGAAACCAAATATAGGTTGTTTTCCATGCGAGTGGATATGGGTGCATTTTTGTCCAATGAGTTCTGATAAAACTTGGAAAATTAAAACTACATCACCTATTCCAAGAGGTTGAATTAGCAAATGTTTTGCAAACTTCGGGCCATCATCTGTGTATTATTCTTATATATTAATCCTAATTTTATTGTTGCTACTCGTATATATCAATACCAAAACTAGAATAAATGTAATGTCGTATTGGTGGATTGAATCATATTTTCCATAATATCATCATTACTAGCATTTTCGATATATTATTCCAGCAGTGGGACGTAGCCGTTGTTTACAGTTTCAGTTTCTTCATAGTTGTGAGAAGAGGGTCAAACAAATATAGACATGTATTGTAAATCATAAAATGATAAATACTTTTGTGCATGAGGATCAACCCAAAGCAAGAAGCAGAAAGAATGATGAGGTTCCATTATATCAGTGGTTAAATTTATAATGTTTGTCAAAAACTATAGAGACATCCCATGTGCAGCTCAATCCCTTGGGTAACACTACCAAATCGTTAGCACCCAACTCAAATGTACTCAGAAGATCCCTTGGGATAAACCTTCACCTTGCACCTCACCAGATAACATGTTTCCTTTGCATCAAATATCAGCTAAAAACTTCCTAGAGCAGGAGCAACAACATTACCATTACCATACCCATGTTATAGAAGACCAAGTATCTTTTGAGGATATCGATAGATAAAACAAGTTGTTTTTCTAGATATCTATTAATGCTTGGCATTTTCACTTGGTTTCTGCCCATCCAAAATTTTCTATTTGAAAAAAAAAAAAAAAAATTCAAAGAAATTTGAAGTGTTTAAATAAATTTAAAAATCATAACCAGAAATTTTAGAAAAAACCAACCATGAGTTATGAAGTCAAAATATTTACCTAACATGACCACATATATTTACATAACATTGAAAAAATTCTGGAAACATACTGTGATAAAGGCCCATAAACATTTTTCAAATATTCAATATATCTATTTGAATAATAAAATGACTTAATTACATTTAGAAAACAACCATAACCATTAAATAAAAATTAAGTACCTTGAAATTATTACTTTGGTACTTAATTACACTTCCAGTTATACCTCAAACCATTAAAATGTTTTCACATTTGTGTGTCATAACAACAACAATCAAATAAATCATAAACCCTATTTCAGAGACAACACTCTACTAAATAATCTCTTACTTAAACGCCCTCTAAGAAGAACCCATTTGTTTGGCGCAGCAGCTCCACTACACCCTCACTCCATCGAAGTTAAAGATGTGATGATTAAAGATGGGAAGATCTCAATTTTAAGAGAAATCCTTGGTGAAATATATTTTGGCGACATTTATATCCCTCTTTTCTCCAATGAAATTATCATAACATGGTTGATCCAGCAATGGAATCCACATTTTCATCTTGCAATATGTTTTTCTAAAACTATTATAATAGGGCTGATCTGATGAAACCATCATTACAAGGTTGATGCCACAATGGAATCAAAATTTCATATGGTAATTATAGGACCCTGGTTTTCGTATAACATACTCGATGAATTAGTTTGGCCGACGAGAGGAGTAGCAGCACTGAACGGAGCAGCCGGAACGCGCGAACAGCGGCAGCACTGAAGGGAGTAGCCGGAAACACAAATTCACGGGAATAATGAAACAAGTAAAAGAACAATCTTCACGGGCGATTTATTTATAGGAATTAGTTTGGCCTAACTATTTTAAAAGTAAAATTTCGGCCGAACTCATAGTTTGGCCGAACTTTTGTTAAGAGTTCGGCCGAACTTTTGTTGTCGGTTTTCCAATCTCCGGAAAAAATTCTGTTAGCCCGCGCCGTCTGTGTGTCATCAATCTTAACAGAATCAATAAAATAAGTATTTGACTATTTTACCAATTAATAGAATTAAATTACCAATTAGTAAAATTAAGTTAAAGAGAGGTTGAGAAAGAAAGATAGTGTCCTAACCAAGAAAAAAAAACTACAGAGTAAACGAATCCTACACTCTGAAATTATTTAATCCTTCCTGCGAAACCAAATGTAGGTTGTTTTCCATGCGAGTGGATATGGGTGCATTTTTGTCCAATGAGTTCTGATAAAACTTGGAAAATTAAAACTGCATCACCTATTCCAAGAGGTTGAATTAGCAAATGTTTTGCAAACTTCGGGCCATCATCTGTGTATTATTCTTATATATTAATCCTAATTTTATTGTTGATAATCATATATATCAATACCAAAACTAGAATAAATGTAATGTCGTATTGGTGGATTGAATCATATTTTCCATAATATCATCATTACTAGCATTTTCGATATATTATTCCAGCAGTGGGACGTAGCCGTTGTTTACAGTTTCAGTTTCTTCATAGTTGTGAGAAGAGGGTCAAACAAATATAGACATGTATTGTAAATCATAAAATGATAAATACTTTTGTGCATGAGGATCAACCCAAAGCAAGAAGCAGAAAGAATGATGAGGTTCCATTATATCAGTGGTTAAAGTTATAATGTTTGTCAAAAACTATAGAGACATCCCATGTGCAGCTCAATCCCTTGGGTAACACTACCAAATCGTTAGCACCCAACTCAAATGTACTCAGAAGATCCCTTGGGATAAACCTTCACCTTGCACCTCACCAGATAACACGTTTCCTTTGCATCAAATATCAGCTAAAAACTTCCTAGAGCAGGAGCAACAACATTACCATTACCATACCCATGTTATAGAAGACCAAGTATCTTTTGAGGATATCGATAGATAAAACAAGCTGTTTTTTTAGATATCTATTGATGCTTGGCATTTTCACTTGGTTTCTGCCCATCCAAAATTTTCTATTTGAAAAAAAAAAAAAAAAATTCAAAGAAATTTGAAGTGTTTAAATAAATTTAAAAATCATAACCAGAAATTTTAGAAAAAACCAACCATGAGTTATGAAGTCAAAATATTTACCTAACATGACCACATATATTTACATAACATTGAAAAAATTCTGGAAACATACTGTGATAAAGGCCCATAAACATTTTTCAAATATTCAATATATCTATTTGAATAATAAAATGGCTTAATTACATTTAGAAAACAACCATAACCATTAAATAAAAATTAAGTACCTTGCAATTATTACTTTGGTACTTAATTACACTTCGATTATACCTCGAACCATTAAAATGTTTTCACATTTGTGTGTCATAACAACAACAATCAAATAAATCATAAACCTATTTCGAGACAACACTCTACTAAATAATCTCTTAGTTAACGCCCTCTAAGCCAGAACCCATTTGTTTGAGCGCGGCCCGACTCCACTACACCCTCACTCCATCGGAAGTTAAAGATGTCCTGATTAAAGATGGGAAGATCTCTCAATTTTAAGAAATCCTTGGTGAAATATATTTTGGCGACATTTATATCCCTCTTTTCTCCAATGAAATTATCATAACATGGTTGATCCAGCAATGGAATCCACATTTTCATCTTGCAATATGTTTTTCTAAAACTATTATAATAGGGCTGATCCGATGAAACCATCATTACAAGGTTGATGCCACAATGGAATCAAAATTTCATATGGTAATTATAGGACCCTGGTTTTCGTATAACATACCCGATGAATTAGTTCGGCCGACGAGAGGAGTAGCAGCGCTGAACGGAGCAGCCAGAACGCGCGAACAATGGCAGCACTGAAGGGAGTAGCCGGAAACACAAATTCGCGGGAATAATGAAACAGGTAAAAGAACAGTCTTCACGGGCGATTTATTTATAGGAATTAGTTCGGCCTAACTATTTTAAAAGTAAAATTTCGGCCGAACTCATAGTTTGGCCGAACTTTTGTTAAGAGTTCGGCCAAACTTTTGTTGTCGGTTTTCCAATCTCCGGAAAAAATTCTGTTAGCCCGCGACGTCTGTGTGTCATCAATCTTAACAGAATCAATAAAATAAGTATTTGACTATTTTACCAATTAATAGAATTAAATTACCAATTAGTAAAATTAAATTAAAGAGAGGTTGAGAAAGAAAGATAGTGTCCTAACCAAGAAAAAAAAACTACAGAGTAAACGAATCCTACACTCTGAAATTATTTAATCCTTCCTGCGAAACCAAATGTAGGTTTTTTTCCATGTGAGTGGATATGGGTGCATTTTTGTCCAATGAGTTCTGATAAAACTTGGAAAATTAAAACTGCATCACCTATTCCAAGAGGTTGAATTAGCAAATGTTTTGCAAACTTCGGGCCATCATCTGTGTATTATTCTTATATATTAATCCTAATTTTATTGTTGATACTCATATATATCAATACCAAAACTAGAATAAATGTAATGTCGTATTGGTGGATTGAATCATATTTTCCATAATATCATCATTACTAGCATTTTCGATATATTATTCCAGCAGTGGGACGTAGCCGTTGTTTACAGTTTCAGTTTCTTCATAGTTGTGAGAAGAGGGTCAAACAAATATAGACATGTATTGTAAATCATAAAATGATAAATACTTTTGTGCATGAGGATCAACCCAAAGCAAGAAGCAGAAAGAATGATGAGGTTCCATTATATCGATGATTAAATTTATAATGTTTGTCAAAAACTATAGAGACATCCCATGTGCAGCTCAATCCCTTGGGTAACACTACCAAATCGTTAGCACCCAACTCAAATGTACTCAGAAGATCCCTTGGGATAAACCTTCACCTTGCACCTCACCAGATAACACGTTTCCTTTGCATCAAATATCAGCTAAAAACTTCCTAGAGCAGGAGCAACAACATTACCATTACCATACCCATGTTATAGAAGACCAAGTATCTTTTGAGGATATCGATAGATAAAACAAGCCGTTTTTCTAGATATCTATTAATGCTTGGCATTTTCACTTGGTTTCTGCCCATCAAAAATTTTCTATTTGAAAAAAAAAAAAAAAATTCAAAGAAATTTGAAGTGTTTAAATAAATTTAAAAATCATAACCAGAAATTATAGAAAAAACCAACCATGAGTTATGAAGTCAAAATATTTACCTAACATGACCACATATATTTACATAACATTGAAAAAATTCTGGAAACATACTGTGATAAAGGCCCATAAACATTTTTCAAATATTCAATATATCTATTTGAATATATTATGGGCTTAATTACATTTTGGGAAAACAACCATAACCATTAAATAAAAATTAACTACCTTGCAATTATTAGTTTGTTCCTTAATTACACTTCCACATATACCTCAAACCATTAAAATATTTTCACATTTGTGTATCATAACAACAATAACAATCAAATAAAATGTCTTCACATTTGTGTGTCATAACAACAACAATCAAATAAAGGATAATGACGACAATCAAATAAATGATACACCCAATTTCAGAGACAACAATACTCTACTAAATAATCTCATAATTAAACGCCCTTTAAGTAGAACCCATTTCTTTGGCGCAGCAGCTCCACTACACACACCCTCACTCAATCAGAAGTTAAAGATGATGATTAAGGGACAGGAAGTCTCAATTTTAGGAAAATCATAGTGAAATATATTTTCAGGCTAATTTATCCCTCTTTCCTCAATAAATATAAACACAGATAAAAAGTCCTAAATATGGTAAACTTTTCATGTTTTTACAATATGTTTTCTCAACTATGAGGCCGGCTCTGATGAAGCATCATTCACAGGTGTGTGCCACAATGAATCAAATTTCCTTATGGTATTCCTTGGAGAACAGGTTTGACTCAACACTTGATGAATTAGTTCGGCCGACGAGAGGAGTAGCAGCGCTGAACGGAGCAGCTGGAACGCGCGAACAGTGGCAGCACTGAAGGGAGTAGCCGGAAACACAAATTCGTGGGAATAATGAAACAGGTAAAAGAACAGTCTTCGCGGGTGATTTATTTATAGGAATTAGTTCGGCCTAACTATTTTAAAAGTAAAATTTCGGTCGAACTCATAGTTTGGCCGAACTTTTGTTAAGAGTTCGGCCGAACTTTTGTTGTCGGTTTTCCAATCTCCGGAAAAAATTCTGTTTGCCCGCGCCATCTGTGTGTCGTCAATCTTAACGGAATCAACAGTTCAGCCAAACTTTCTAAGAAAGTTCAGCCGAACTATTACAGAGTTCGGCTGAACTTTAGAAGAAGTTCGGCCGAACTATTGCTGAAAAAAGTTTTGGACCCCCGATTCTGACAAAAGTGTAACCCAACTTCACGTTTCCGCCCCTAACTTTACTTCTAGTGTTAACTATAACATAAGAAAGGAACAATAGTTACTTCACTCACTACTCCTTATTAATTTGGATTTTAATTAGGATGTATTGTTGATGTAGGTAGATTGTTTGCAACTAAGATAGGAAAAAAAAATAACACTTAAAGTTGAAAAATATAAAACTATACTTGAAACTCGTTAAATAAATAAAAAGATTACATAAAGTATAATTTTCCCCCATAGGGGAAATTTTATATTAAGTCATGCACTCTCTCAAATATTCTTTCATAGTTTACGGATTACATATTTATATAGTGTAGGAGGATAATTATCCTCTCCTACAAATCTCCCAAAAATCTTCCTCAATCCTCTCCATGAATCTCTCAATCATATCCCCATGATTTTATCAACTATTTAATCCCTTCAATTTCTTATTCATATATTCTCTCATGGAAACATATAGTTTTCTATAATTTTCCACTTTTCTAAATTAATTAATTGCACACTCCCTTAATTCGTATTTTTAATTTTTTTTTATCACTTGGTCATTCAACTTCGCGTTATCGGTCTTCAATTCTTATTGGTCTTGTCACACGTCCCTTTCATCTCGTTCCTGCAATAACACGTCATTTTCCATATAAAAGAGTCAACATCAACTAGAATACATGGGTTTCCAACCTCTATATCTGCCAGTCATCTAGGGAACCCTTTCTCGTAAATGGTTATCCAACCATCTTCGTCCCACAAGCCTTTTAATTGTACCTTATTTTCCCTTTTCCTCTATGTCATCATCTTCTATCTGTGTTTCAATCTCATGCTTAAACCTATTGTCGATGCTCCTGCATTAGAATCCAAAGGAACAAACATTTCATGGTCTCCTAACCATGTGTTTCCCAACTCTTTTCAAACTCTCTCTCCATAATTCGCCTTTCTACCAGTTTCTCAATACATGATGAAAACCTTTAAAAATGGTTTTTTTTTTATAGACCACAATTGTTACATAATGGTTTCAAGCTTACCACAAAATTTTAAAGGGCACAATTTCTCATGCCTCATAGGCTTACATCAGGTACATATACCTGCACAATCACAATTTCACTCAAGAATCGTCTAACTTTTCTTAAGACAAGTTTTACTTTGACAAACATTTTCAATGAAGACCACTTAATGATTTAGGGATACTTGTTCATGGAATTATTTCACACACACACACACATACATGTACCTTTCTTCCTTTACCATGCTTCTGTTGCGTAAATTTTTTCGTCTTATACTACTTCCTTTTCTGCATCCTTTATGTCATTGTCTTGTTCTCTCATCTCTTTATCCTTTCATTGAATAGTTGTGTCGTATGCTAGATGTATTTCCACTTGAAGGATCTAGAGCTTGAACTTCACATAGTACTACAAACATTTTCACGACCCATATCCTATTATGAGCTCACACCTATCTTTTACTTTCCTGATCCTGGGTTCCAATTCTATTTAGTTGGATGCTACTCTTCTTTGTGAAACTTCTCACAACCACTGATCTTATTCTTTCGCCAACTAATTTCTTCCCTTGATGTCATGAAGTATTCTTTCACACTCTTGTGGCTTGTTTGTAATCTTCTCCTTGCCCATTGTGAGTTACTAAGCCTTTGTAATAGCAAGTTGGTTTCACCCTGCTACAAGTATCTTACCAAGCTTTACTTATCTAAACTTGGTCTTCCCATGGTTCTCTTTACTAGAACTATATGAGCATCTACTTTTCTCTTAGGCTTCTACACAACACTCACTCTTAAAAGCTTCAATTTATCCTTACTGAGAAAAATCCACCCACATTTGCAATTGTGGAGTTGTCCTAACAAATTCTACCCAACCTCAGTTAGAAGTTGTTCCTTATTTCCAAATGCATCTATCTTCAGTCCTCATCCTCATGCTTGAGTCTGCAATACATGCACAATATTTGTAAGAAGGCTGTCTCCCTCTATCAAAATTGGTCTTATACTATAAATCTCTTCATCATGCCATTATCTGGAACCTATAAGCATTGTATAATATCAGAGTGATCAGTTCCAACACGGGCTTCACTTGTGACAATAGTTGATCAAACTTAATTCCAGTTAAACAGAAAAAATCCAGACTAACTCACCTTCATACATTGACATAACCAAACCATACTTGGATGGCAGTTAACCCCGATAATGAATCCACTCTTTACACTGACTCAAGTTCCTTCTAAAATCAACTTCTTCACTTTGACTATGCTTTCAAGAAACATCATTAACATAGGGTGTTGTGTACGACTGATCATGTACCCTCTTCTTTACATCAAATTATTGACTTGATTGCACCCGCTTCAATTTCATGGGACCTTTAGACTTGTATGACACATTTATCAATCCATATGGTGTTAACTTACATTTATCAACACTTTTCTTGCTTGATTTAAACTTTGATGATTTCTTGTACATTCAGGCTCGCTTGAATTCTTCATCCCATTTTATGCATTTTATAGTGATTTTATGTTTTGAGTGTTCTTTGATGTTATTACAATGTGCATGAAATATATTAATTATGTGTCTTGATATATTTCTCTTTTTTTCTTTATATATTGTGTTCTTCAAAACTCTGAGGAAAATCATGCAGCATCACAAATGCACTCAGGTTGTTCCTAAGGTCCCCTTACTCAAATTTTAAGTAGATATAGGACAGAAAAACACCAAGAAAATAATATTCTTTATTCATATTGGAGTACATAATACTGTCAAGCTTCCACTTGAATAATTCACCTTATCAACATTGTACAAACAACATACCATAACCTCTTCAACATGCTCACCATATTAGCGCAGGCAATAGTCCTACACTTCCATGCAGCTCCTTCTTTGCAGTGATGGTTCTCATGCAACATCGTCTCTCTTCAGTGCACAATAACAATTCTTTCATAGGAATTTTTCAAAACTCTATTTTAACATGGTTGCATCAACATATTCGTCAGAAACAACAAACACAAACCGCATTATCTTCAGAACAGAACAATGTGAACAATTTCACATGCACTACAAGAAGCGATCAATCATGATCGTTAACTCATGGAAATCATAGATGCTCCTTTACAGGCTTGCTCCTCCATGTAGATCTCATTTATCGAAACCCCAGGCCATGACACGTCAACAACGATATGCCAAAACTATGCTCGAACCATAGTTTCATTTGGTTCATATTCATATCTCCTTTGACTTCAACTCGCAACTCATTCTGTGCACAAAAACTCCACTTTCTTTCTACTCATGTAATGCGCACAACTCCCTATAGTGGCGTCCAATTCCATATGCACGATTATCTTTCAACAACACCACTGACTATGTACACAGATGATGTATTATGCATAATGAAAATAGTACAACATCTCTTCATATTTGCACATCAATTTCTGACATGGATTTAAATTCCATTCCTTAAAATTTGGATTGATTTCACTCTTTCATAAAATTTACAAAAAAAATATCTTCTCTAGTATGACAGGGGAATGAAATAATCCAATTTTTAAAAATAGCTTTAATCAATGAATATTGATTCATTCAATGAGAACCTACCTTAGAGTCTCCTTATGGGTGAAATGATCGAACCCCTCTCT
The DNA here is from genome assembly GCA_034641835.2 of Pinus albicaulis. Lineage (NCBI taxonomy): Eukaryota > Viridiplantae > Streptophyta > Pinopsida > Pinales > Pinaceae > Pinus > Pinus albicaulis. Next base: position 787,675,922 of record CM076571.1, read on the forward strand.
TGTATTCCTGGCAGAATTTGGCTCTCTTTTTCTTGGCATCCATAAGAAGACCCTCATTGTAATTTGCATAGGATTTATGACATCTAGAGTGATCTTATAGTTTTTTTTTTATCTTCTTTACTGACATTGGCATTCTTTCAACATCGTATCTATTCTCTTCTCACACAACAACACTTCCCTTCTCCACACGATCTTCAATTACATGCAGGATGACTCAAATAGTGGATCCTTTTGGACGCAAATTGATGGTACCAGTGGTTTCCACTTCTTGATATGGGCACGGTTCTCCACAATTATTTGTGTAACTCTAAGAAATCTCCATAGATCTTCACACATTTACAACTTGCACACCTTTGATCCTTATTTGCATATGATTTTCCATGCTTTGGTGAAATCACTATTCACTCAACATTGGATGAATTTTTCGCAATTGTGATTCTGTTTTACGTAGCAGATGGTTTCTCTACAGTAGATGACTTCTCTACAATAACTTCACTTGAAAACAAACGAGACAAGAATATCTCTCTTGATATCTCATACCGTTCACAATACTTAGCCCCTTACCAGATCATCTATAGCAGAATAAAAATAAGAGTGTCTCCTTCCAAAAAATACTACAACCTTTTCTTCGTTTAGATCTTCAAGATTTCAGTTCTGGCTATGCCTTGAAACTGATTGGTGGCACCTTCAAACCCTGAATTAGTTCGGATCCAAACAATTTCTTTCTCAACAGGTAAAAAATAATGTTCCCTCACCGATCTGCATGCCATTTTATGATATTCCTCCACATATATGAGAACAAGAGAACGTTCCTCCTCTAGATCAGCTTTTACACGAAGATAACAAACCATCCCTAACTTGGATGAAATACAAACTTGGGACACGAAATCTTCTTTAATGGATCAAGTTGACACTGACGCCATGATCTTAATAGGTTTTTTCATATAGCACATGATATCGAATTATAGAATGACAAACATTTTCCACATGGGCTTCACTTCAATGCAAATGCATAATCTTGATCTTCAACAGAATAGCGATATAAAAAATAAATAAATAAATAAAATTCTCTTGCACAGACTGCGCCTCCACACAATGACTTACAACAATGACTTTCTGTTTCTTGTAGACAAAATGTCTCTCTTGCACAGTGATAACTACTCCTTTCAATTCTTTATAGATCCAACAAAACTTACGTAGCCGAAATAAATTTCACATCCATCCTTGAAATTTCGCAGCTTATTCTAATAGATCTTTCATATCCATCCTTGTGGAACACTAAACCAACGTCTCAAAATTCCTACATCCGAATCACATTCATGCCCCCACAGGTCACAAAGGATACTCTCCCCCCTATGGCACAGGCATCTTACACCCCTTTTGCAACTTCCTATATTATAGTAGCGCACACAACACACTCAGAAACAATTTACTCTCACTACAGGCAGGAATCTTCCTGCTCTGATGCCAAAATGATGTAGGCATATTGTCTACAACTAAGTTAGGAATAAAACAAATAACACATCAAGTTGAAAATATAAAACTATAATTGAATCTCGTTAAATAAATAACAAGATTACATAAAGTATCATTTCCTAGTAGGGGAAATTTTATATTAAATCATGCACTCTCTCAAAAATATGCCTTCATTGTTTACAAATTACATCTCTATATAGTGTAGGAGGATCATTATCCTCTCCTACAAATCTCCCAAAAATCTTCCTCAATCCTCTCCATGAATCTCTTAATCATATCCCCATGATTTCCTCAATTATTTGATCCCTTTAATTTCTTATTCGTATCTTCTCTCATGGACACATATATTTTTCTAGAATTGTTCATTTTTCTCAATTAATTAATTACAAAATTTAATTAATTGCACACTCCCTTAATTCATATTTGTAATTTTTATTTTTTTATCACTTGGTCCTTCAACTTCTATACCAAGGAACTTTGGGGGTTTCTTGGTATAGTTCTAGCAAAGGATCCATGCAAGTCTTTGATAGGACATAAGAAACCCTTTCTACACCATCCTCAAGATACAACATTAATAGAGATTCAAAAAGGAAAACAAAGAATAAATATTAGGGTCCTTAGCAAGGAAAATTTTAAGGATGGAAATTTATCTTGACATTTAGAAACCTTAGCGAATCTTACCACTCCCTAATATGAAAAATATAATTTTTTGGCAATGTTTTTGTAAAATTATTTAAATTTATAATGATTTTATATTTTCTCTATAAAATATTGGAGACTTCTAAGGTTAAATTATTTTATACTATCTAATTTGGACGAATTGTTCTTAGATTGTTTTTTTTTTAATTTGTGAATCTTTTTTTTTTAAGCATGGAAAGTTAGCCCACCCGCGAATATTATCCCCTAAAATTTTCCTTGATCCTTAGAGTAGGAGAAACCCCAGGGGATGGTTTGAAATGATCAATTTATATACTAATATAAGGGGTATTTTCAACCTATCCAAAATACTAGCATTAGTCACAATTGATCAAACTTCACAAACTAGATGTAATATTCCAAATTACTAGCATTAGTCACAATTGATCAAACTTCACAAACTAGATGCAATATTAGTGTTGGAAACAATGGGGAAAGGTAAAAAGTGATTATGTGTTTTGGTTATATTCTAAAACATTGGGATTTTGAGCTTCATATATAACATGTGTTTTGGTGAGGTGATTACTAGGTGGAGGAAGCCCATCTCATTTATTAACTCATATATTCTTGTCTTAGGTATATGGATCAAGTTTATCTTTAAATAATTAGGTTAGATCAACCGTTATGGCTCAAATCATGAGAGGTGAGAGTTTTAGGAAGTTTTCCATTCCTTGAACTATTTAGAAATTAACAGATTGATTATAGGGGATAATACAAACTTTATCTTGAGTTGATCAAAGGTGTGGGGTGATGTTGCTACATAAGATAGAATAGAAAATTACTTCGAGTACAAAATTGAAGGGTGAACCCTAATGGATTTTGCAATTTAATAAAGTTTAAGCATATTTGGAGGAATAATAGGCTCGATGATGAAGGAAATTCCAAGAGATTGGATAGGTTCTTTTTGTCAAAGAACACTTTAGTTTAAGTTCACAATATTTAGTCTTAGGTTTAAACAAGGGGTTACCCATATAACTCTCCTATTATTCTTCAAATGAAAAATAAACAGATTAGGCTAGCAAGTCCATTTAATTTTTTAAAGCCCAATTTGTTTGAAGGAGGAAGGGTTTATAGAGATGGTAAAAAAAGAATGGGAAGGCTTTTATGTAAACTCTAGAGAATATTCTAATCATTTGTGTGAGGCCTCTTGAGGAAGGTTTCAAAATTGGATGTAACTTGGCAGCAAAAATCTATAGGAATTCAAATAAGAAGTTTAATGATAGTGAAAGGACAATATATGAGATATTTGAAAATAATGAAGAAAGTGTATTTATTGATGAAGACGTGCAATGAGTTAAAGTGCAAGAGGAGAAATACAATAAGTTATCATATTTGAGAGAATCAAAATGGAGGATGAGGATTTGGGATATATGGTCAGAAAAACGAGTCAAAATTACAAAACATTTCCATGAATATGTTAATCATAGAAAAAGAGTGATTAATATATGGGAAATGAAGAATGATAGAGGTATTTCGATTGCCATATGGGAAATGGAAAATGATAGAGGTAAATGTACTAGGATTTTTTTTAGAGATAGCACAAGGTTTTTATTTCGAATCCATGTATAAAGAGATAGATAGGGATAATCTAGTAGAAATTTTAAATTTATTTATGTATTTCCATGGTTTTATCATTGAATAATACAATCCAATAATGATTGGGAATTTATCTAAGGGAAAACTCTCAATTGTAATGGCTTATTTTGAGAATGATAAAATTTTATGGCTAAACATGTGAGTAGCTAAGATTTTCATTTGGTTCTATGGGCTTGTAAAGGAGGATTTCTTAAGGGTGGTAGAAGAAATTCAAAGAAATAAGAAAGTTTTACAAGCCTTGAATTCTACTTTATTACCTTTAACTCCTAAGAAAGATAAGCTAAAGTCAATTGATGACTTCAAGGCCATTTCTTTATGCAATTACATATATAAGATCATTGTTAAGGCTCTTGGTAATTAAACTTTAAGACATTTTCAACTATTTTTTTTTTTTTTTTTTTTAAGGTAATGTGAGTCTTGAGATGACTATCACACCTAACTTGTGGCTTGAATAGATGCAACTCAAGGGTATCTAAGTCATCAAATCACTTAGGGATCAAATCTAGCCTTGGTGACACCAACCCTTAGCATGACTGGATTTTTTCCCATGGGGTTTTGAATTGATGAACTTTTCACCACAAAGTGCCTTAACAAAACACCTTGTCACCATCTATTATATGCCCTGTGGGCTAAAGCTTTTTCAATTATGATCTCATATAAGCAATTTAATTTTCAAGTAGGAAGGCATATTCATAAAGCAATATGGGTATTTTATAAATGTTTTCATACTTTAAAAATAAAAAGTCAAACAAACATGGTTTTGTAATTGGATTTATAAAATATGTATGCTAGAACAAATTGGTTATACCTAAGATTAATGCTATTGCAAGTTTCTTTCAATTTACTAATGGTTATTACTAATTCTTATATGGATAATAGGGTGTATTAATATGGTGTCATTTGTAAAACTTATTAATGGAGAAACCTCAACATTTGTGAAACCTAAGAAAGGGTTAAGGTAAGAGTGCTCATTCTCTCCTCTATTGTTCTTATTAGTGCCTAAATATTTGAGTAGAGTCCTATGACAAGCTTGAAGAAATGAGTGGCTTTTTGTTATCGTGATTGAAAGAACAATTTATGTAACTCATTTGTTATTTTTTGATGATATTTTACCATATATGAATAATTATACAAGGCAAGTGAAGAAATTAAGGATGAAAATTAAATATCTAAAAGTTAGTTTTTTGTTACAAACCATAAAGAAGAGAGTAACTTGTTGGGGTTCTTTGCTTAAAATCATATTAGTTTCCAAGAGGGGTTCAAATATATGGAATATAATCTAAACAAAATGTATATGGAAGAAAGGATTAAGGTTGATTATTGGATATAGTTGAGAAAACAATACACCATTGATATTGTAATTGGATTTGTAGAGTGGGAAACTTAGAATAGAGAAAACCTCTATTCTCATAGAAGAATAAGAAAGTATGACGATGGATTCGATGATCATTGAATCACAAAATACACACTACAATCATACATGTTGTAATATTCATAAAGACACACTTTATAAATCATAATCCATTTACTCTTATCACAGTCTCGAACTATAGTGCATTTAGAATTATCATACTCCCCCTTGTTCTTCACATCATTAAAGGAATTACTTACTCCAAAATCTCAGTCTTCATGGATTGAGAATTATTTGTAATAGTATGTTTTTTTCTTGTTTGTTATATATATATATATATATATATATATATATATATATATATATATATATATATATAAGGTAGAGGAATCAACGACTAGTAGGGTCTCAACCTTGCATGACATGGGATCGATTCCAAATTCTACCACTATAACCTCTATGTGTCTACATATGCCCCTTCCACATGCATAAGTGAATCAAGGGGATTTCAACCTTAAGCCTCTATACACATAAAACTTCATTTTCATGGCAATCGCTAATTGCGTTTCCCCCTAGGCTCATTTATTTATTCAATAATGAAATAAAAATTACATATTTTTATATTAAATACATATTTATTATTATCTAAAAAAATGAAAAATAAAAGTCAATTGGGTTATCTCAAGTGGTTGAGTGAAATGGTTGTTATCTTCCACACCCAAGTTGAAATCCTCGCTAGTGACATTATGTTATCTCGGGTGGTTGAGTGGAATGGTTGTTATCTTCCGCACCCAATTCAAATCCTCGCTAGTGACATTATGAGTTATAATGACTTAATGAACTCTTAAGTAAGTAGTTTAACAATGTCACTCTAGCCCTCTGACTTAAATATAAGCAGATTGGAAAATAAAATTTAAAAAATAATAAAATTCATATTAATATAAAACTATTTTTTTTCTAGGTAAGTCTAATTCTATTATATGGTACAAAAGAAATACATTTCGAGACGTTACTACCGAAACTGCAATACTAGCCAATTCCGGCAGGGAGAGTGTTCAAAAAAGAAAAAATGGGATTGTCCCTCTTGGGGAAACTAGCCCTGAAATTATACCAGTTCTAAGTAGAAGTGCTGCCCCAGATGGGGAAACCAGCATGAAACATAGTCAACCAAAATTTAAATAGACTGTGCAGGAAAATGTAAAGAAAAAAAAACTGCATTGGAAGTGTTACTAGCAGAGGTGAGAGAACCTATGGCGCTATTCCTTCCATGGCATGTCATTCTTCATGTCTTTAGGAGGTGGATCTTCCACAATGAAGCAGCCATAATATTCTGAGGAGTCATCATCTTGCTTCGACAGCTGGGTAGTTGGCTCTGGTGTGAAGGCAGAGCGTGCACCTAGAGCTGCAGCATTTTCATCCTTAGTTGAGCTATCACCACAGTCACTACTCAAGGAGCACACAACATATTTTATGGGCAGAGCCACCGGTTGCTGGAAATAGGAAGGAATCATGGTGGATTTACTCATTTGTTTTCAAGAGCCCGAGCTAGAGGAGCTGGAAGGGACATCTGGGAGGTGCAGTGAAATGAGGGCAGAAACATGTTGTTGGTCTGGAGCCTCTGTTGAATTCACATTGAATGTGAGCTCAACAGGGCAGTCATCGTGGAGGGGGGCAGAGCAGTCATCGTGGAGGGGGATAGGAGGGCAGGAGGGATGGCTACGACCATAGAATCAGTTGCACCTCATTATGTTGCGATGTGGCATGGAGGCGTCGAACAGCTCAGGCGAGGAGGGATGGCAGACATGCTTGCAAATGGAGAGAAGGCAGGAGGCCTCAAGCTAAAGAGAGTGCAAGGGATGAAGGACCGAACTCACAGAACAAAGTCCGACCACCTGAACAGAAAGGCGACAAGAAGAAGCGAAGGGAATGGCATTGCTGGAGGCCATGAAATAACGAAACTGGCAACTGCAAGGACGGTTGGAAAAGCCATAAAACTAAATTCTATTATAACAATGTGTTACTATGATAAATCATATTTTAAATCACATTACTTAAAAGAACAAAAATAGTTCATATATTAAATTACTAACCTTGCCAAGTTAATAGTTTAATACAAATATGTCAAAATTATGGTTAGTATCTTTGTAAGTTAGCTATTCCTAAGTTGTCATATAGCATACTTTTGTGAAAATATTATTATTATTATTTGATAAATAGTGAATACCACTATTAAAATTTGATGAGAATAGCTCAATACCTCCCGCTCAACACGCAGATTCTCCTTCCTCTCAACATGTGTTTTCCTCTTATATATATATATATATATATATATATATATATATGTTTGTGTACAAAAAGAATCATAACTCAACTTTGAGGGACGTTTGAAGCAGAAATGCATCATAAAACAGTTGCTCTCAAGATGATGTTCCTATGCTTTGTTATATTTGCAGCCTCTCTTGTTGCTACAACAAATACTAATCATTCAACCTAGAACCCATTCGAGGAGGGTTTATATGATGATCATCTCCATCCTGAATCTCAACATTTTGGTTGGAATGGACGTAATGCGCTGGAGGAAGGTCACCATGAAAGTGACTTGGACGCTCTTCTATATTTTAAAAAGCACATCAAAAGCGATCCAGCAGGAAAGCTGTGCAACTGGACAGCTCACAATTCAAAGAAACTATGCTCCTCCTGGTATGGTATTCGTTGTAGTCAACACACCACAAGAGTTATTGCCATAATACTTCTTGTTCCCATAATTGACCTTGGAGTCGAGTTTTCAGGGGATCCTTAATTTGAATTGGTAGGTACCCTCTCGCCCTCTCTTGACAACCTTTCATCATTGCTGACATTGAATCTTGGTGGAAATAATTTCAGAGGAGTGATTCCACCTAAAATCGGGCAGCTTAAATCCCTGAGATTACTTAACCTCAGCTTTAGTTATATGCTTGAAGGATCTATTCCACCTTCATTGTCTAATTTCACATCCCTTAGATGGATCGACCTTTCAACGAACTTCTTGAATGGGACGATGCCATCATAGTTTGGTCGTCTTGTCAACTTGGAACATATCAACTTCCATTTGAATGGATTGAGTGGAAGTATTCCAACTTCATTGTATAATTGCACATCCCTTAGATGGATTGACCTTTCAGATAACTATGGCTTGAATGGGACAATGCCATCAGAATTTGGTTGTCTAGTCAACTTGGAACATCTCGAGTTGTGGATGAATGAACTAAGTGGAAGTATTCTAGCTTCATTGTCTAATTGCACGGGCCTTCGATGCCATAACTGAATGGATTGAACTTTCAAGGAACTTGTTAAATGGGACGATGCCATCAGATTTTGGTCATCTAGTCAAATTGGAACAACTCAACTTCACGGACAATCATCTCAGTGGAAGTATTCCAGTTTCATTGCCTAATTTCACAGACCTTCAATTGAATGACCTTTCAGATAACGTCTTAAATGGGACGATCCAATCAGATTTTGTTCGTCTAGTCAAGTTGGAATATCTCTACTTTGGGGGAAATGGACTGAGTGGAGGAATTGAAGCGGTTTGCAATTACACCCAACTACTACACATCGACTTAAGTCATAGCAACTTGAGTGGGAGAATTCCAGTGGAATTGGGGTTTCTACACCAGCTACATACCCTGGATCTAAGTTACAACAACATCAGTGGAAGAATTCCAGTGGAATTGGGGTTGATGCACAAGCTACAGAGGTTGGATTTAAGTTCTAACAAATTGGAGAACATTATTCCTTTGGCTCTAGGAAGCTGCTCGTCCCTCAGGTCTTTATATTTTGGGAACAATCGATTGTCCAGAAGTGTACCAACTGAGTTGGGTAATTTGAGGGAGCTTACTCGTCTTTCAATCTATGGCCTATGTGATATTCCGACCGATGGTTATCCTCACTATAATTGTGCTTGTGGAAATATTTCAGGTTCTATCCCTTCCGAAATAGGAAATTGCAGTAATCTTTCTTCGCTACATCTTCAGTCAAACAGGCTCACAGGGTCAATACCTGAAACCATTACAAGATTGAAGAAGCTTACATTTCTTTCCCTCAATACCAACCAGATCATGGGTACAATTCCTCAAGAAATAGGAAAGCTCCAATCCCTTGAATCCTTGCTTTTATTTTCAAACAACTTAACTAGACATATTCCAGATAGCATAAGTCACTTAAAATTTCTTACAGACCTAGATTTTATTAGGAATAATATGTTAGGAAATATCCCTTCTCATGTTAGTGGATTGGCTTCACTACAATATTTGACTTTATCACAAAACAACTTCACTGGGAACATTCCTAGAGCCATAGGAAATCTCAAAGCTTTAAAGACCATAGATATGTCCAATAATAATATCTGTGGAAGCATTCCTAAAACTATAGAAAAACTCCAATATTTGTATCTTATAGATATATCAAAAAAATTATTTAGTGGAGTTTTGAGTAATTTAAATTTTCCAAATTTTTTAGATTATTTTTCAGCTCACTCCAACAATTTTTCTAGAACTTTGCCAATGTCATTGGCCATGTGTGAATGGTTTGAATTGTTTCATTTAAGGAAAAATTAGTTAAAGGGTGAGATACCTCAACATATTGGAAAATTTCAGAACTTAAGAGTTCTAAGTATTAGTTATAATAATTTCCATGGTGCCCTTCCCCATTCTATTACAAATCTTACCAAGTTACAAGTGTTGGATTTATCCAACAATAAATTCAATGGAGGAATACCCTTTCATCTTGAGAGACTCAAGGGATTTACAATCAATGCATCTTCAATACATGAGAATGAAGATAATATTGAAGTACCATTTTCCATTGTCATTAAAAGAATTGAGTATACTCTCACATATGTGCTTGCTACAAATACAATAATTGACTGGTCAAGCAATAATTTTACAAGAGGAATCCCTCCAAGCATAGGGAGTCTAAGAAGTTTGAGACTATTGAATTTATCTATCAATCATTTGGAGGAACAAATCCCTGCATCAATTTGTGAGATATCTACCTTAGAAAAATTGGACTTGTCCAAAAATAAGATGACTGGAGAGATTCCTCAAGAGCTCTCTAAATTGTCAATGTTGGCAGTTTTTGATGTTTCATTTAATAGCTTATGTGGCTCAATCCCAACAAGCATGCGATTTTCTACTTTTAATGTATCATCATTTCAAAAGAATAAGTGCTTACGAGGGTGTCCTTTAAATCCATGCAATGTAAAGAGAGCACCAATGGGACAAGGCAATAGTGGTAAGAGTAATGATATCAAAGTGGGATGGGTAAGTCATTTGGATGAAAAAATGTCATTATTAGCATTAGCTATAGGAGTTGGGATTGGATTTGGGGGAGTGGTTGCTATGTTTATATTGTGGGAAAGAGCTAGACATTGGGTGTTGGGTTTAACTCCCAATAAATCACAAGCTTTCTATGGAGAATATTGACTCCCTACATAAAAAGAATGTAAATATGTTTTGGTTTGTATTTCAATGTTTTGAAATAAAGATGCTATTGTTTGTATCTAACTATTTCAAAATAAAGAGTCTTTTTTTACTATTTAAATGTTTCGAAATAATCAATATATTATAAATAAAATAATTTATAAGATATTTAAAATAATGAGAAAAATAATATATCATTTTAGTATTTGTTGTTTGAAGAATTAATAGCTCAAAATAACAACACAATGTTTTTAATTACCATTATAATTCTTAATTTTTTTTAATGTGAAAATAATATATATATATATATATATATATATATATATAAAATAAAATTATTATTTTTAAAAACATTAATATAATCAGTACTATCATAATAACATTTTATTAATTTTCTCTCATATATTTATATAAATTCAAACTAATATTTTATTATTTATACAAATAAAAAATATAATATCATATTAATATAATATTTTATCATTATTATTTCATTATTCAACTTTCTCATATTTAATTATTTTATATTTACTTTATTATTTAGCTTTGTTGCTTATTACATTAATAATCTACTTTGTTACTTATTACATTAATAAAATTTATAGCAATAAAAAAATAAATCTTATAGTAATAATAAAAAAAAGAAATTAACAATTTCTTACTAAACATTGAACTACTTCAAAATTTTAACAATTTTAACTAGTTATAAAATTTTATTAATATAATAAAAAAGGAAATTTAACAATTTCTTACTAAACATTGAACTACTTCACATGCCACCATCTTTAAATTTAGTTTATGCCATTTAAATTTAGATTATGCCATTGCCTAACATATGCTTGGTTGTATTCAAATTTTATATCTCTTAGTAGAAATTTTTTATTCTTGTGGCCACTTGTCATTGAAAATGCAATTTTAAAAATATTTGTTATTTGAATTTAATTTTAATTTTTAATATTTATAATTTTTAAAATTAATTTAATTTTTTTCATTTAATTATTAATGTTGGATCATAATTTATTTTTATTAAATTACTATTTATAATTTTAAAATTATTATTTATAATTTTCATTTATATATAAGAAATTATATTTTTTAATATTATATAAGTTTTATATAAATTATGTATTTAATATTTATATGAGATTTTTTAAATAAGATAAAATAGCTTATTTTATCAAACAAATAAATGAATGTGTTTTTGTTCCTATGATTTAGTTTAATGAAATGTATGAAATTTAATATAAAATACATGTAATATACATCGTTATATGTTATATGTATAAATTAATTTAATATAATATTAAAAATCATTTTAAAAAATATATATAATTTAATATAAATGATTTTGTACATTTTACAAACCTCAAAACATGTAAACAATATAGTTAAGAATGAATATGGAATATTAATTATTCACATGTAATGAAATCATCTTAATTTTTTTTTTATTAATCTTGGTGTCTAATAAATTTGGAGTTAAAATAAATCCATATTAATTTAACTTTCAATAAAAATAATTGTTTTTTATTTGTAAAACCTAGAACAAGGAGTTACTAATTCCAAATGCAAAGAAGATATTTCAAATTATAATTTTATATCTTGTTTGTCAACTAAATTACAAAGTCATGATAACCAAAGAGTCATAATATTTGTGAAGTACTAAACATCTATCCTCTAAAAATCTATAGTCCAGCCTAGATCCATCTTAAATTTGGATTTCCCAAGCACAAAGGGGATAAGTCTCTAGTTAAGCTTGATCTAAGCTAGTTCTCTTACATTCCATAATGAATTTCCTTAAGCTTTTAAATACTATTCATCATAACTATTACCATAGAAAAATACCATAGGCTTGTAAACCACCATATGATTAATTTTATTACTATTTGTTACACCGTTTTTTGGTCATCTAACCTATTATCATTAGATGGACCTAAGTACACCATGTAAGACCAATTTTACCCTAAGTAAAATTGCTTTCACTATGTGAAATAACTTAGTAAAACACCTTTATTAAGTTGTTTATGGTCTAAACAGTAAACCCCAAAAGGAAATAATAAACAAATCTATATTTGTTTATATTTCCTCAAGGAATAATTAGTTAAACATCAATTTAATTATTATTCCTGGTCATATTTAACCCAAAACAAGGAAATCAATTAAATAAATCCTTATTTATTTGATTATTTCCTAGGAATAAGTTATTTAATACTTATTTAAATAATATTCCTAGTTAAATTTGACTAAATCATTTATAAATAATTAAATAAATAATTATTTATTTAATTATATTTCCACTATTTCCTTAAAATAATAAATAAATCATTTATTTATTTATTATTTATAAATAAAGGAATTGACCCAAGTCAAAAATCCTTTCCCCTCCAACAAATATAATAAAAAATTCCTAAAAGGTGGTTCTAGAATTTGATTAATAATATTTTATTCATGCACCAAGTTCTAGACCGCCCTAATATTTTGTTATAAATAGAAGGGTTTTCCCATTCATTAGTCACCTTTCATTGCATATTAGATCACTCTAGATCTATATTCTTGGTCTGACTTTGAGCCATTATCATTGTCACATTCTCCATCATTTGCTTTGTGAGCTCCCTTTGAGTTCTATGTTTGTCTAGGTTTTGTACACCAACAAGAGAGAAGTTTTAGATCTGAAATGCTGAGGACTTTCAAAAACCCATCCCATTGAGGAGAATTGGAAACACCTTTCTTGTTTTCCTCTCAGGTGCCCCTTTAATATAAAAATTCTTTCAAATATATTGTTCTTGTCTTGTCTATTGGATGCATGGAGAAACATTTCATTTTCACTACTTAATGTCTTTTATGCTTAGATCTGGATTTGTGCAGCTTTATTTGGATCAACTAACTGCAGATTTAAAGATATTAGTAGCCATAATTGATGTTAGGGCTATTTTTTGTGCGTAGCTAAAGTGGTATTTTTCTGACGAAAGATTCATACTAACAATTGGTGACTCCACACGGGTTTTCTTTTGCGACCACTGTCGTTTTATATTCCTGCATATCCAGATATTTCAGACCCTAGTGTTTCTCTTCAGTTTTCTGTTTTTCCTATTTTTATGGTGCTTTTCACCTCTAAAACCCTCAAACATTAAAATTTTTAACTTCCGTGTCTTTCTAGCCCTATTGCGCAGGTGATAGACATCAGCCATAGCTGAGACGACAACTTTTTCTGAAATCTGCCGCAGAGAGACCCGGATCTGTAGGTCGCACTTATCGGCCCAAAAACTGTAACCTGGACTGGAGGGCGCACTTTTCTGCCCCAAAACTGCGACCTGGACTGAAAACAGGTCAGAACCTATGACCTGCACTTTTTTCTGCACTTTTCCAGCAATTTTTCTGGGTTTGTCTAAACTTCTGTCAGGGTTTTCCAGCCTTTGTCTATGCCCGTTTAGACCTGTTTCTGATCTGTTTCACTCAACTAAGTGGGAATCTTTCCCCTTAGGGCTTTAGTACCCTCCGCTTTTTGTGGGCGAGTTTTAGCTGTTTCAGACGTCTAAATTTTCAGAGTTTCATCCTTCTTCTTTTCAGATCTGATACCTCATTTTCAGATCCCTCTAGATCAGCTCTTCTCCCTTTCAAATCACCTCATAGTTCTGTCAGTTTCACCGCTCTTTGTTCTTCTACCTTTAGCCGATCTTCCTTGCAGCAACCTGTTTCTCGCTTCTTGTTGTTTTCAGACTCTTTCTTCATTAGATTCCTTGTCTGGCTGTTATCGATGCATTGTTAGTTGTTAATTTTCTACTTAATGTATCGTTTTCACAGATTTATTTTCAGTTACACAGCACACTTTTTCTTTTCCTCTCAAAACGTCTGGGTTTAAAAATTAAAATTAACACACGCCACACACTAACCCTAAGTGAAGAAGAGCCCGGTTAACACCGCCTGGCAAAGAATTTAAAATCAATTGACACTGCACCTCTCTACCCCTGTTTCAACATTGACCTCACTTGATTTTGCACCTCCCTGCCTTTGTCGGTTTTTCTTCTTCCCGTCATCATTGCACCTCCAAGGCGTTTATCCCGGAGACTTCTTGGCCTTCACCCTCAGTTTCTGGTTGGTCGACTTCCTCCTTCTCGTCGTCATCGAGTTATTCCTCCCCCGAGTCCGCACTCCGACTCTTCTTCTGATTGTTCAGGTTCTCCCCCTACTTCTGGTTCTCCTCCTGTTACCTTCACCATGTCTAGTTCAGGACCTAACGCTAGCGGCAACCCTGGTCCTACTGTTGGGTCTGTTTCTAGCGGAACCACCACGGGAACTACCTCGACTGCCCCTTTTCTCCCTTATATGGCTGGGCTCAGTCTCCCCGATTTCAATCAGTTGATCAATGATCCTATCCGCCACGATGCTCGTTGGCCTGCTATGCCAACCAAGCTCCCCTCCGACATCCCTAAGTTCGAAGGCCTTGCTGGTGAAGATCCCTCCAACCATATCTGATCTTTCCACATGTGGTGTTCATCCAATTCCATTACTGATGACTCCATCTGTCTTAGATTGTTCCAACGCACGCTTACAGGCGAAGCTTCTAAATGGTATGTTGACCAGACTGCCTCTTCCCATACCACCTTTGCAACCCTTGCCCGTGCCTTCTTATCTTATTTCCAGCTTCCCCCTCGTTATGACACTGGTATCGAACTTTTGACTTCTTTCTGTCAATCGTCTGTGACCCGCCTATTCGATCATGTTAAGGAATGGCAGAGAAGAAAGAGCCTATGTCAAACCCCTACCTTCGAAGACCATGTCTACATGGACTGGTTCCTTAGATCTCTCTTACCTGCCATTGGCAAAGATGTCGCATCACATTTTCCTCAAACCGATGTCTCAACCCTCATGAGGGGGTGGCCCTGCAGGTAGCCCCCCACATGCCCGGATGACCTCTTCATTTCAGACTTTGATGCAGCTCCTTATATTTGATGATGTCGGCCTTAGTTACTTGTAGCGCCTTTTTGATTTTCCTGTATCAGTCAGATTTTGTGAGCCCTTCCCTATTTATAGGGGGCATTTGGGTTGTATTTGTATCTCATGTACTCAGAGATTATTGTATAAGTCCTGGCTGTTATCCCAGGCACATCATGTATGTGGGATTCATCATTCTATTTTTTTGGCTCGGGTTTATGCCAGCATGTACTTTATCGTTTGGTTCCTTGTTTACTGGACATACTATTCTTTTGTACTTTGTCTCGGTGGGCATAGGTATGCCTCCCCCGCCGCCTTTAGCACAGGTACCATCTCATAAACTAGATACTTGTTGCACCTGTAAGTCTCGTCTCCTCAGGGTCTAGTCCTTTAGCACTTTAGACTACCTTACATTTCTCTCTCTAACTTCCCTCTTGCGGTCTAGTGATTGAGTTCTTACAACGTACTTCGGTCATACGATTTTCTCCTAACACTCGTATGCTGGGGGACAATCTGTTACACCATTTTTTGGTCATCTAACCTATTATCATTAGATGGACCTAAGTACACCATGTAAGACCAATTTTACCCTAAATAAAATTGCTTTCACTATGTGAAATAACTTAGTAAAACACCTTTATTAAGTTGTTTATGGTCTAAACA
The DNA here is from genome assembly GCA_034641835.2 of Pinus albicaulis. Classification (NCBI taxonomy): domain Eukaryota; kingdom Viridiplantae; phylum Streptophyta; class Pinopsida; order Pinales; family Pinaceae; genus Pinus; species Pinus albicaulis. The sequence goes on from CM076571.1 coordinate 787,692,095, forward strand.
GGAAACCCAAAAAGGAAATACAACTTCCTCAAAGAATAATTAGTTAAACATCAATTTAATTATTATTCCTGGTCATATTTAACCCAAAACAAGGAAATCAATTAAATAAATCCTTATTTATTTGATTATTTCCTAGGAATAAGTTATTTAATCTTTATTTAAATAATATTCCTAGTTAAATTTGACTAAATCATTTATAAATAATTAAATAAATCATTATTTATTTAATTATATTTCCACCATTTCCTTAAAAATAATAAATAAATCATTTATTTATTTATTATTTATAAATAAAGGAATTGACCCAAGTCAAAAATCCTTTCCCCTCCAACAAATATAATAAAATATTCCTAAAAGGTGGTTCTAGAATTTGATTAATAATATTTTATTCATGCACCAAGTTCTAGACCGCCCTAATATTTTGTTATAAATAGAAGGGTTTTCCCATTCATTAGTCACCTTTCATTGCATATTAGATCACTCTAGATCTATATTCTTGGTCTGACTTTGAGCCATTATCATTTTCACATTCTCCATCATTTGCTTTGTGAGCTCCCTTTGAGTTCTATGTTTGTCTGGGTTTTCTACACCAACAAGAGAGAGAAGTTTTAGATCTAAAATGCTGAGGACTTTCAAGAACCCATCCCATTGAGGAGAATTGGAAACACCTTTCTTGTTTTTCTCTCAGGTGCCCCTTTAATATAAAAATTCTTTCAAATATATTGTTCTTGTCTTGTCTATTGGATGCATGGAGCAACATTTCATTTTCACTGCTTAATGTCTTTTATGCTTAGATCTGGATTTGTGCCGCTTTATTTGGATCAACTAACTGCAGATTTAAAGATATTGGCAGCCATAATTGATGTTAGGGCTATTTTTTATGCGTAGCTAAAGCTGTCTTTTTCCGACGAAAGATTCATACTAACACTATTCATATTCATATTTTATTATTATTATTTGTAATCCAATTTATATTACCTCAAAAATAACAAATTACATCGTGCTATATTTCACAGATCACCCACTACAATGAAATACATTTACTACATTCTCGGTCTCAGAGTCTAAGATTTATCATAAGTTTGTCCCCTTTTCCCCTTCTCATACAGATATCAATCCATTTAGAGGATTTATCAAATATAGATTAATAGGGCACAATGATTGCATTTCCTTATGGCACTTCCATGACTATGAGTTCTTTAATATTTTTTGCTTCCTTATAACTATCCAAGTGATTGGATTCATGGGAACAATTGTGCCTACTCTTCAAGAAATCCATGAGTACATCTAAGCCTCTTTTGTTTTCAATCAAAGTGAGCTGAGAGATGTGATGGCTCTACATGTGGCTGAGCTGAGATAATGAGGGTTGACTTGGTGGTAGGAGTATTTTGATGCTCCATGTTTTCTTGGTTAGGAGTTGAAGGAATCTTGGATCCTTTTATTTCTTTTGGTTCTTGCCAACCACAATTCTTTTTCACGGGATTAAAGTGGGAGAATGCCTTTGAGGAAAATGGTAGGAACTTTGAAGGTGACCAAGTTATTGACATCTCCTAGACTAAAAGTTAGTGTTCTTGTAGTCCAATGGTTGTGAATAAACTTTGTCCCTTCACTTGAGGAGGATTTTATCTGACAACTCTTTACTAATATCTACTTCCACACATATGTGTGCAAGGGTCATAATGCCCTTCTCAAGTATTTCAATGTTTATTTTAATGAATCTACCTAGTAAATCCTTGATATCAACTAAGATTTTTTATTGAAGAAACTAAATGGGTAGGTTCAGTAACCTTATCTAGACTAGAGTGGCCATAGTTTTCATAGAGAGAGGATTGAAATCTGGAAACTGTGGTTGAATTGAAATTCCAACTTGTCCCCAAAACGAGAGACCCCAATTAAACACTTTCTAACGATCGACTACATTTCTAAAAAATACCACAAATAATCCTTCTAAAAGTACAATTTTGTAAGTAGGGACCAATTCCATTTCACCCACTCCCAAAGAAAAGATGTCAAATCCAAAAATCCATAAAATCGAAGAATAAGCACCCGCCATGTATAATCTGCATAAGACAAGTTTGCTACAAGATAATCCACTTCAAGAGGAGTTTCTTCCACTTGATCTACAAAAAATGTTAGCCTTGAGAGATATTTGGGGTTCTGAGGTGAAAGCCCTAGCTTTAACTTTCCCTAAAAGGATTTGGGCTAGGAAGAGGTGGAGGCATCCCTACCTTTGGCTCCCCTTTTGTGACACCCTCTTCCCACATTTACCCAGGTAACCGACCAACTGGGGTAAACATGTGACAATAGGCTACTATAATGAGATTCAACCTCCTATGTGACCTTAAGGAAGTGAAACCGACAGAAAAAAAAACCTACAAACCTTGTACAACAACCACAACACCCCAGGAGGTAACCCAACCATTCAGGCCTCTTACCCCTTGGCCACACTGACATTTTGACCCCCTTTGATCCATAATCGTAGGCATAAGACTACATTTCAGGTGCTAGAAGGCTATATTCACAGGAATAACACTTTCTGCCAATAGCGAGGGCCCTAAATGCTCAGTTTTGTGCTTACGACTTAGATATTTGAGCCACCTTTTCAGGCCGAAATCCCAGGTCACTTCCGAGAACTTCATGAAAACTTAAGGGATATTAAACAACAATAGGAAAATGATACATAAGAAATCACATCAACAAGAACTCATCTGGACCCCTCCTATCCATGACAGACATTTTTACAAACATGTCATAAATATTGAATTTACAGGTGTAAACAACATATTTAAGCATAGGGGTCTCATACTTAACTGAGAGTCGCTAAGAACCATTGCTCCCTTACATCATTAGCCGCAATACAATCTATTTGACCATAGGTACATTGTGCATTCATTTACAAGTAAAAACATGGATAGAGCCATAGATCATCACTAATCACATGGTGAAAATGTGAAGTTGGGTTACACTTTTGTGAGAATCGGGGGCAGAAATTTTTTTTCGGCAATAGTTTGGCCAAACTTTTTATAAAGTTTGGCTGAAATATTAGATAGTTAGGCCGAACTTTATGAGAAATTTCAGATGAACTCATTCTGCCATTTAGATTTACGGCACACTGACGACGTGGGAAAAAAGAATTTTTGCTGGAGATGGGAAAACTGGCAAAAACAATTTGGCCGAACTTCGAGTTCGACCGAAATAAAAGTTCAACTGAATGTTTAAAATAGTTCGGACGAACTATTTCTTATAAATATATCGCCCGCGAATTGTTTTCTTTTCGCGCGGCATTGTATCTGCCGCTTTGTTGCTCCACGTGTATTTGTATATGTTGCTCTGTTGCTGCTCTGTTGCTTCACATTTGTTGAATTACACTACTCTGTTGTGCTTCTCTAGCGCTGCTCTGTTTCTCAGCGCGTCTTTCTTCGGGTTCATTGAATTGCTACGGCGTTGCTGCTTCTCTGGCGTTGCTTCCGCTCTGTTTCTGATGATCTACGACGACTTTAAGTGAACCACCAGGTAATCGTTATGGTTTTCTACAGTGAATTTTTTGATTGTTATCGTAAATTATATTTTCTGATATAATTAACGTTTTTTTTGTTGTGTTGCTTGTAGTTTGTCGAATTGCTCTGGTGTTGCTGCTGCTCTGTTATTGATCATCTACAATGATGTTAAGAAAACCACCAGGTAAGCAGCTCATATCCTTCTATTGTTGGACGTTATAAGTTATTTTATCGCTCAGAATATAAGTGATATCAAAATCCAAGATCACTGTATATAAATCACTGCCAAATTTTACAAAAAATTTAAGTTTGTAGTTTGGTATTTAACAAGTCGTTACAATTCTTAGGTTTTTCAAACAGAAAAACTCTGGAATATATTATGTCCAGTTCAAAATGAAAAATCTCTAGAAAAACCTTATAACTAATACAAAAATTTGTAGTTCATTTGAAGCCTTTTTTCTATCTGAAACTGGAATAGTCCTAAAAGTCCGCCCATAAAAACATAAGATACATAAAATTTCAAATACTCCAGTTCTTCCAGAAAATAAAAAGCAGTAGTATACTAAGACAAAATATCATCTTGGCCTCCCAAAATGTACTCTTCCAGTAGCCTTCCAGCATTGAAGCCGTCACACCAAAACCTGAAGGGTGTCATTCATTGTGGCTAAAAACACCTGTGACCTACCAAAAAGCGTTGAAGCCGTCACTGTGTGGTCCAAGACGTCCATGTATAAACTAGTTCTCCCTACAACGAGCTCATCATTTGCAAGAAAAATTCAGAAATATAACATAACATCTTCCTACCAGCAAAGCTTGTAAGGAATCAATCTTTGTGGCTAAAGAACTCGTGACCTGTCGAAAAAGGAAATAGGATGATATAAAGTGAAAGAAACTTTATGAAAAATTGATCATACCTTTGGCCTCTTCACCTTCTAGATCAATAAATTCATAAAACATCTGTCCAAAATTTGCAGTTTGCAGTTTGCAGTTTGGTTATGCAACAAGTGGTTACAGTTCTTAGGTTATGCAACAAGTGGTTATAGTTATGTCCATAACTTAAAATTCATTTAATTTTGCAGTTTGGTATGCAACAAGTGGTTACAATTCTTAGGTTACAACATGTGTTAGAGATTTGTAGTATGCAGTCAAGGTCATGTGCCCAATTTATAAAATAGATTATAGAATCTATATATTAGAAACTCGAAACTTGTAAATTTCAGTTATTTTCAAAGCTCAAAACTCGAAACTTAAAATTTGTAAATTTATATTGATCCCTTGTTTTCCTTTATATCATAGAACCATTTTCATATTCACGCAAATATCAGAACTGATTATTTACTAGACTACATATCTTCATATATAACTTGCAAATAGTATGGTGGAAATGTGGATCTCATGACTTTTCATAATGTACAATGATTCATTCCATGTCCATATTTAGATTCATTCCATATTCATTTAAAAGAAGTAACTACTATGTATTCCACTTCCACACTAGATAGAGAAAGTAATGACTCTTTCTTGCTTAACCATGCAACCAAAGACTCTTCTAAGTAGAATTATACATTTTCCAAGAAATGAATCTTTCTTACTTAAACATGCAACCAAATACTCTTCTAAGCATAATTATACATTGTCCACTTGTACTTTTCATGTCATCCACACAAGCCTAGTTGAATCTCTCTATGTTTTCAATGTAAATTTCTCACCTTTTGGGTACTATAGTCCATTGTTTGTAGTCTCTTTCACTTTTATATTAATATCTATTTGTTTGTAATATATGACTATTATATTGAATTATTCCAAGTAATATAAATTCCAAAATTATATCTAGTCTAAACCTTGTTATGTATATCAACCTTCCCATCATATAGATGTAAAGGTTATGATCAACATCACCTCATTCATCATCCATCATCTTATCAAATTGATTTGATAAGAACACATTAGCCAATAAACAAACCATTGAAACCAAAAGTGATCTGATAGTTCTATAGGCAGAGTTTGTAAAGGGCTAGGTAGCCTTTGGATCTCATCTTTTATGAAAGGTGACATATCCAGTAAATGCCCCTACAGTCAATCTCTGGAATATATCTAAATATAAGTTTTTCATTTTCATATCCATGGTCTCAAACAATGAGAGAGAAAATACCTTTTATATTCAACATGTAAAACAAAAATTAGCCATAAAATTTTCCCATTGAAACCATAACTAATTAGTTATTAGACTACATATCTTCATATAGAACTTGCAAATAGTATGGTGGAAATGTAGATCTCATGACTCTTCATAATGTAAAATGATTCATTCCATATTATTCATAGATCAAATGTCATTAAATACAAGATTTATCATAATGTACAATGATTCATTCCATATTCATTTTTAGATTCATTCCATATTCATTTAAAAGAAGTAACTACTATGTATTCCACTTCTACTCTAGATAGAGAAAGTAATGACTCTTTCTTGCTTAACAATGCAACCAAAGACTCTTCTAAGTAGAATTATACATTGTCCAAGTAATGACTCTTTCTTTCTTAAACATGCAACCAAAGACTCTTCTGAGTATAATTATACATTGTCCACTTGTACTTTTCATGTCATCCACACAAGCCTAGTTGAATCTCTCTATGTTGTCAATGTAAATTTCTCACCTTTTGGGTACTGTAGTCCATTGTTTGTAGTCTCTTTCACTTGTATATTAATATCTATTTGTTGGTAATATATGACTATTAAATTTAAATGTTCCAAATAATATAAATTCAAAAATTATATCTAGTCTAAACCTTGTTATGTATATCAAGCTTCCTCTCATATAGATGTAAAGGATATGATCAACATCACCTCATTCATCATCCATCATCTTATCAAATTGATTTGATAAAAACACATTAGCCAATAAACAAACCATTGAAATCAAAAGTGATTTTATTTCTATAGGAAAAGTTTGTAAAGGGAAAAATAGCCTTTGGATCTCATCTTTTATGAAAGGTGGCATATCCAGTAAATGCCCCTATAGTCAATCTCCGGAATAGATCTAAATAGAATTTTTTCATTTTCATATCCATGGTCTCAAACAATGAGAGAGAAAAAACCTTTTATATTCAACATGTAAAACACAAATTAGCCATAAAAGTTTCTCATTGAAACCAAAAGTGATTTGATACAAAACATAGGTTTTAACCTAAGAGTAAATGCCCCTACAGTCAATCAATCTCTGGAAAAGTTTTAAATATAGAAGTTTTTTATTTTCATATCCATGGTCTCAAACAATGAGAGAGAAAAAAACCTTTTATATTCAACATGTAAAACACAAATTAGCCATAAAAGTTTCCCATTGAAACCAAAAGTGATTTGATACAAAACATATATAGGTTTGAGAACCTAATCTAGTAAATGCCCCTACATTCAATCTTTAGAATAGATCTAATTATAAGTTTTTCATTTTCATATCCATGGTAGTTCTATAAGCAGAGTCTGTAAAGGGCTAGGTAGCCTCTGGATCTCATCTTTTATGAAAGGTGACATATCTAGTAAATGCCCCTACATTCAATCTCTGGAATAGATCTAAATGCCCCTACAGTCAACATGTATATAGTATTTAGAAACAAAAAGTAATTTGATACAAATCATATTTTTTAACCAAATATATAGTTTTTCATTTTCATATCCATGTTCTCAAACAATGAGAGAGAAAAAACCTTTTATATTCAACATGTAAAACACAAATTAGCCTTAAAAGTTTCCCATTGAAACCAAAAGTGATTTGATATAAAACATATAGACTTTAAAACCTAATCTAGTAAATGCCCCTACATTCAATCTTTAGAATAGATCTAATTAGAAGTTTTTCATTTTCATATCCATGGTAGTTATATAGGCAGAGTCTGTAAAGGGCCAGGTAGCCTCTGGATCTCATCTTTTATGAAAGGTGACATATCTAGTTTTTAACCAAGTATATAGTTTTTCATTTTCATATCCATGGTCTCAAACAATGAGAGAGAAAAAACCTTTTATATTCAACATGTAAAACAAAAATTAGCCATAAAAGTTTCCCATTGAAACCAAAAGTGATTTGATACAAAACATATAGGTTTTAAAACCTAATCTAGTAAATTCCCCTACATTCAATCTTTAGAATAGATCTAATTAGAAGTTTTTCATTTTCATATCCATGGTAGTTCTATAGGCAGAGTCTGTAAAGGGCTAGGTAGCCTCTGGATCTCATCTTTTATGAAAGGTGACATATCTAGTAAATGCCCCTACAATCAATCTCTGGAATAGATCTAAATGCCCCTACAGTCAATATGTATATAGTATTTAGAAACAAAAATTAATTTGATACAAAACATATAGGTTTGAAAACATAATCTAGTAAATGCCCCTACATTCAATCTTTAGAATAGATCTAATTAGAATTTTTTTATTTTCATATCCATGGTAGCTCTATAGGCAGAGTCTGTAAAGGGCTAGGTAGCCTCTGGATCTCATCTTTTATGAAAGGTGACATATCTAGTAAATGCCCCTACAGTCAATCTCTGGAATAGATCTAAATGTCCCTATAGTCAACATGTATATAGTATTTAGAAAAAAAAGTAATTTGATACAAAACATAGTTTTTAACCAAGTATATAGTTTTTCATTTTCATATCCATGTTCTCAAACAATGAGAGAGAAAAAACCTTTTATATTCAAAATGTAAAACACAAATTAGCCATAAAAGTTTCCCATTGAAACCAAAAGTGATTTGATATAAAACATATAGGTTTTAAAACCTAATGTAGTAAATGCCCCTACAATCAATCTCTGAAATAGATCTAAATGCCCCTATAGTCAACATGTATATAGTATTTAGAAACAAAAAGTAATTTGATACAAAACATAGATTTTAACCAAGTATATAGTTTTTCATTTTCATATCCATGTTCTCAAACAATGAGAGAGAAATTTTTTTTTATATTCAATATGTAAAACACAAATTAGCCATAAAAGTTTCCCATTGAAACTAAAAGTGATTTGATACAAAACATATATAGGTTTTAAAACCTAATCTAGTAAATGCCCCTACATTCAATCTTTAGAATAGATCTAATTAGAAGTTTTTGATTTTCATATCCATGGTAGTTCTATAGGCAAAGTTTGTAAAGGGCCAGGTAGCCTCTGGATCTCATCTTTTATGAAAGGTGACATATCTAGTAAATGCCCCTACAGTCAATCTCTGGAATAGATCTAAATGCCCCTACAGTTGTGTTTTACATAATTTGTTTACACTAAATTAAACAAATTAATTTTTTGAACTTTATCTTGAATTTAATTTAAATTAGTTATTTAAAAAATTAATTGTAAATGTCCACCGTAGATATATATATCGTGGAGGATGAACGATGAAGATCAACAAAATCCCATATCTCTACGAGAGGGGAGGATCAGGGATCGGGATCGAGAGATGTTCATGGTAAATTTAAATATAATCTTAAATCTCCATATATGTGTGTACATATGGAATTTATTTTTTATCAACTTTGTGAGTTAAATTAGTTGTTAATAAGTTTCATTTTTTTATTTTTTAGGAGCTAATAAGAAGAGAAGGGTCTCTACTCTAGCCATGGATGCCCATGTTTCACCCAGTTGTGGTATTGTTTTAACATAATTTAATCAATGAATATGTAGACATGTATTTATATGTATGCATGTATTTTTCAATTGATTATAAATTCATATTTGTTTATGAAGCTTCTCCCTCCTCTCGAGAGGTTGGTGGTGGTTCAAATCCCCTTAGAAGGTCATCAATAAGTGGTAGCAGGTTGCATGAAGGGGGTGATATTTATTCTCCCGGAGGCCAATAAACGACTGGTGGTGCTGGTTCTCAGCAGGGTCGTTCTGGGTCTCAACAGTTTCAGGTTGGAGAAGATGCTAACCAACCACATCGAGGTTACCATCAATTTCAATATTTTTTTCATTGAATTTGTACAAATTTGTTTACATGAGTTTTTTCTAATATACAAAATTATATATATATATATATATTGATGCGGAGGCTGAAAATGTTCCAAATATTGGTCAAAATAGACGCAGGGAAGAACACTACATTCAAGAAGAAGGTTGTCTACCCACCACAACTTATCCGGCCGACATTTCTGATATACCATGGGAAAGAAACATGACGCAATGCACCTTACAAAGGTGTCAAAAACTTCATGCAAAATTGTGGAGAGATATCGTGGCTTTGACCCTACCTGCTGAGAGTTGAAAAAGCCTCGAAATAGTTACACATTCATTGGGAAAATTTTTAAATGTGTACAAAAATCTTGGGCCAACGACTGATACATTTGTAGATGTGATGAGAAAGAGAAAGGAAATAGTAATGGGTCCTAATAAATGGGAGGATGTAAAACAAAGAGTTACAAAAGCTATGGCAAAGTCAATGTTTAATTTCGAGGAAGGGCCAAAAAGATAAATGTTGAAGGTGCAATATTTCAAGCACCCAGGTATAGCTCACTATTTGTATGATAGGCATCTTGCATCCTATAGAAGGCTCCCATGGAACGACGAGGTTCCTGTTTATTTTGCACAATTGTTTTACGCATATTTCTTTTTGAAAATGAAACCCAACTACAATGACCTTCCGTCAGAATTTTTTGGTCCAGGGAAAGGTCTATTTTATGACCGTAAGGGCGGTAAGCGAGATGTGGAGTTGCCTCGCCCTGAGCCGCCATTGGTGAGTCAACCTTTTCAGGTCGAAACTCTACAGTCAGAGATGGATGCGACTTCTCAAATACGTCGAGAATCAAGGGATGTCACGATTGACAATTTTTATAGCGGATTGGGTGGAGTCGATGTTTGTCTAAATCGACAAAGAGCACGTGAAAATGCACGTGCCAATTTTTTGTATTGTACAGATGAAGAGATTAACAACATGAATGTTGAAGATCTTCGAATATATGCAAAGAATTGTCGCAATGGTTTTCAAAACCTAATTCTTCATGAGGAAGCGGGCACGAGAACGGTATGTGTTAATGACCTTAGGGTTCAATTATTTTAACACATACATGTGTACAATTTGTAATAAATACATGTGTATGTACATGTATACATTTATTTTTATGTACATTAATCTAACAAAAATGTATCATTATATGTTAAAACACCATTTGCAGTTGTCACGCATGATGAATGACGAAAATTTTAATATCACGTTCGGGACCTTTTTAAGTGATATTTTTAAAATAAATAATTGTGCACACATGTACATGTACATATATAATAATAAAATGTTTTAATAGATTATGATTCCGTCCGATGTTTTTGGGATGGCGGTACCTTCTTCTTCCTTGGGTGATGTACCTTCTACTTCCTTAGGAGATGTGCCAGATCAACAACAAGTATGGACAATTTTTCACTTTTAAAATTTATGTTTATATATATATATATATATATATATATATTCCACCTCAAAAAGTTCCATTAAAAATTGAGATATATATATATATATATATCTTGAGTTATTTTAAATTTTTTGAATTTTAGGTTCTTGGAGATTTTCATTTGGAGCCTCTCTTGGGAGATGTCCCAAATTCACCTGCAGAAGTATTCAATTTTTCACTTATATATATATGTGTGTGTGTGTGTGTGTGTGTGTGTTTTTAATTTAGTTATAATTTATAAATTGTTGTTTATTTAAGTTTTATTATAAATTGAGATCTTGATCTTGAGTTATTTTATACTTTTAAAATTTTGAATTTTAGGTTCCTATAGAAGATTTCTTTAATCCACAGACTCTAGTGATGTAGATAATAACATCCACACCATTTCAACCATTTGAACAAGTTGTCTAACTTTTTTTTTAATATTATTGAAAATAAGTCTATATATGTACATGTGCATTTTCATCTGAAATATATATATATATATATATATATATTGTACAGTTTATTGTTGCAGATGTTCCCATGGGGGAACTTGTAGCAGGTGAACAAATGGAGAGGGAACCTCATGAGGTATTGCATGATTTTTTTATATTTTGTTTTTTACATGAAGTTCTATATATATTCTCACTCATTTTTAAAACATCAAATTTTAATGTTTGTACATGTGCATTGTGTACAGGTTTCCCATGCTTCGCACGATAGTGCACGGATTGAGACCCTGATAGGAAAGACACTACATCCATCTCTATTTGATGGATATGATTTGTAGATTTGATTTCAAGATTTAGATAGTCCTAAATTTACTTTTTTATATATTATGTAGATGCACTATCATATATATATATATATATATATATATATATATATATATATATATATATATATAACTTGATACTTGATACTTGTGATACTTGTGAGATCTGCAATTTTTGGACATATTTTATTATAGTGTTAATATAATTTGTTTTGTTCCAAAAAGTTAACTTTTGGATGGTTTTAGTACTTTTGGAATCTGAATGTGAAGTAATGTTGTTATATAATTTGTTTGGTTTTTAAACTTTTAAGTTTTGGATAATTCAACTACTAGTAATGTTGTCATCTATAAATTAATGTTTTGCTTCTGAACTACATTTGGCATGTTATGTAATGATGTGTTATAATTTGTTTTGTTTTTAAAATTTAAGTTTTGTTTTGCTTCTGAACTACATTTGGCATGTTATGTAATGATGTGTTATAATTTTTTTTGTTTTTAAAATTTAAGTTTTGGATGCTTGAAGTACATTTGGCATGTGAAGTAATGTTGTGATCTATAATTTTTTGTTAAATTAAAAGTTAAGTTTTGGATGGTTTCAATCTACATTTGGTATGTGACATAATGTTAAATGTTTTTATTGGATAGTTTAACTATAATTGGCATGGTACATAATCAAATGTTTTTGTGCTCCAAGTTTGATATTTTCTAATTTATACTGGGTGAAGTGATATCGAATGTTAAACCTTAATGTTTTTATTGATAGTTGAACTATAACCTGTGTATATACAGAAGTAACGTTACGCGATATAATATCATGTTTTAAAACTCAAGTTTTGGATGGTTTCTTTCTACATTTGCAGCGTATATTCAATGTTAAATGTTTAATGTTTTTATTGGATAGCTAGAATATAATTGGCATGACAATGTAGAAGTGCACGTTCAATATGATAATCAAAAGTTTTTTAAAACTTAAAAGTTTTGGATGGTTTCAATCATATCAGCACATGACAGAATGCTAAATGTTTTACTGATATTCAATTAATTAAAGTGTGCAAGTAATGTTGCACGATATAATCAAAAAGTTTTTAAAACTTAAGTTTTGGATGGTTTCAATCTACATTTGGCACATGTGATATAATATTAAATGTTTTTATTGGATAGTTGAACTAAAATTGGATGGCATGTCAAGTAATGTTGTGATATAATCAAAAAAAAATTAAAACCCAAGTTTTGGATGGTTGAAGTACATTAATCATGTGAAGTAATGTTGTGATATAATCAAAAAGTTTTTAAAACTAAGTTTTGAAGTAATGTTGTGATATAATCAAAAAGTTTTTAAAATTAAGTTTTGGATACCATTTCAATCTACATTTGGCATGTGATATAATGTTAAATGGTTAATGTTTTTATTGGATAGTTGAACTACAATTGACATGACATGTGAAGTAATTTGTTTTGATATAATCAAAAAGTTTTTAAAATTCAAGTTTTAGACATGGTTGAAGTACATTTGGTAAATTTTTAAAAAAATTTCACTCAAACAATAGTATGTAGTATGTAAATTTTTCTTTAATGCACATAGAACATATTCAACCATTGGACAGACAAATTTTGTACTAGATTTTCAATCAGGAATAGAGATGTGGGTCAAATCCGACCAAAAGTCGAAGAAGTGCTCCGAGTCTCTTGTCTGAAAGGAATCTTCGTACAAAATTATACTGCGGATAATTTATTTACATTGTGGATACTTTTTACCAAAAAATCCCACAAGAAAAATTGCATGCATTGAGTTCGTATATATATCCAGTACATGCAACATTTTTCATCAATGCACATAGAAAAAATACTTTCAGTTAATTGCATTCTAGAACATATATATTGAGTACGTGAAACATTTTTCATCAATGCACATAGTAAAACTACTTGAACAGTTAATTTCATTCTAGAACATATACATATATATATCCAATATGTGTGCAACATTTTTCATCAATGCATGTATAAAAAAGCTACTTTCAGTTGATACTAGAGTGTGTATGTACCAAAACAATTTATACATGTGCAAACACTTGCACATATAACATAACAAGGCAGCTCAATTTTTAATTGAGCACTGGAAGTTCTAGAACATATAATCCAAAGAGAATAAATTGTTGGGCAGTTCAATCAAAAAAGTTCCAATGGAATGTCATCTTCAATAATCTGTTCATCATTGGATTTTGACATTTTCCATTTCTTAATATTCATTTTTTTCTTTGATTGAACCTCGATCAACTTTATGCGTGTTGCACACACCAAGTGACTATATTTACAACTTATGAAATTAGGTTCATAGTCTTCAAAGTAAACAAAATTCCCACTTTGATTAGTTTGTCTGAAAAAATAACCTTTCAGTATAATAGATCCTCTTTCATATGGAAATCTGTGATCATTATATTCTTCTAATAATTTCATTTTTCATTCAGTGCAATGCATCAAATAATACTTCACATTTTCATCGTTGTCAGTAGGTGCAATTACAGCAAAAGCATCTCCTATACAATAAAAAAAACTTGACAAAACTATACATATTCAAATTTATTTCTAGATCTTTATCATTAGAAAGAAATTCAAATGTTACCTTCTCTAACAAGATCAGAAACTCAATCACCATCGGATGATATTGTAGTCTCCTCTGATTGTATTTCTTCAAACATTGCAACGAACATTTTTCCCTTTGTATTTAGCTATGTATGTTTCCAATCTTTTACATACATTTTTTTTTCACAAACATCATTGGATTTTGTATTGTCTATGCAAACAGGACAAAAACAAGAATATTTTCTTTTATCCAATGCAAACACATTTCTAGACGACTTTGTTTTAATTGAATGCAATTTTCGAGTCCCTTTTATTGTTTCAACGTCATTCCCAATTGATCTATCTACGTCTTCGATCCCAATATGCCAAAAAAACCTTTATATGGAAAATTTAAAGAATAATGTAAATATGATATCAAAATACAATCAAAGATAATCATTGTGATAAATGTACACTGTTTATTTAATTAGATATTCAATAAAAATTAAATTGAATGTACCTTCGCACTTCCCTTGATCGGTTAGTCTCATGGCTTAGAGCAGCGATGCACCATTGAACAACTTCTTTCGCATCCACAAGTCGGCTTGCAGAGGGGTTCATTTGATATCTTCGAAGTGCTCGTTTTATGCATGCCCCTGCACCGTCATGTTCTCCTTTTCCATGGTCAGTCTCAAAGAAATTCCAACAATGTTTAATGCAGGTTTTCTTATGAAGACAACACAACCAAAAGAATGATCGTGCAGATTTGAATTGTCATGTGCATCCATCTGACCATATCCAATGTTCATTGAATGTTATTCCACGATTTTTCAAGGAATCATAAATTTTTCCAAAATAATGTTGTACAAAATATATATCATGTGTACAACCGTCACTGATATAAAAGTGATATTCTTTAATAATATGTCGATTTTCACTGGTGCTTTCGATATGATCGACGTTTTGTTCAGCATGTCTATATAGAATATGGACGAGCATGGAGACTTGGTCAGAATGATAGTATTCACTCTGAATTTCTTTTTTTGGAACAAATGTGTAGTTTTCTGCAAAATCAATTATTGATGAAATGGTCCTTGGTGGAAAAAATTCATGGGATTTTTTGAATTGCAAGTCTTGCCATCGAGCTCTATGGGAATGCTTGATGTATTTGTAAATTTCTACCTCAAACTTTCTCAAAAAGTCTATCACAAAAAGTTCTTCTTCTCGTAATTCAATTCTTTTAACACTATTTGCACCTTGAATCGATGTATGGATATATTCATATCTCTTCCATTTCACTTTCATGTTGGAAAATGATTGATCATTTATATTAGTATGATATTTGTTTTGAAATTTAGTCAAATTTCCACAATCATCGCATTTTTTACCACCAACACATTTATTTTCATAAAATAGTTCATCGCTTTCTCTTTCACATAGAATTTGAGATATGAAATCACGAATAGTGGAAGGAGGAGGTGAATCCTTCCAAAATTTTCTACCAAAATCAAGGAATGTGTCATAATATAACTCAAATTCCACATGATAATGGCAACAACAAGTGTCACGTACGGTGATAGGTTTTACATACCATGGTTTTTGTTGAACAAAAGCACTGATTGAAACATGAATTTCATGATTCTCTTCTTTGAACTTGTTGAACAACTCTATCTAAGTGGTTTCCAAGAAATGTTTTTCATGTTCTTCGTACTGATTTCGTGCTATTCTTCTTCGCATCACATGCCTTGCAGTTGGCGAAACACGCGAATTGTTCTTCCAATATTCATATATTATTTTTTTAACATTTTCTCCAAGTCTATCTTTATATGGTTGCCTACAAATAGCTCTCCAACAAGCAAGTTCATCATTTACATCTATTTGCAACCGAAATTTCCGATGTTTGTGCAAAGTTTTTCGCGAGGTTCCTAATGCTCGTGCCATAGATTTTACCAAGCGATTCTCTTTAGTACTTGATGAAACCACTGCCATATGTATTTCTCTACGTGCAACTGAAACATTTTTCTGTCTAGATCTTTTCATTGAATTTATAGCACTATTTATATTTTGTATCACATTTTCCTTTATTTTTTTTTATCTTTGGTTGATTGTCGAACACCCAATAAAATCGTAGCTTCTTTTAATTTCCTTAATGATATGAGACCTTTCAACATTTGGGCTTGAACTAAATAAACCAATAATAGAATACATGTGTTCAACATATATATATATATATATATATATATATATATATATATATATATATATATATATATATATATATATATATATATACCTTGTGATTCAATTTCTTCACTTGAATTTCTTTCATCATTTTCACCATCTTCAATCATTGGTTCAATACCTCTTTTACTTTCTCTTTCAAAATTTTGTATCTCATCATCAATGTTTTGAGGAATATCTCTCTCTGTTTACATTGAAAAATATTTTTCAAATTAGTTCATCAAATAAAAATTAAGCTTCACATTTTACACTAGACAAATTTTAAATATATCAAAATCATAATATTTACATTTACATACCCGTTTCAAATTCTAGTTGAGGTTGATTTTCCCCTTCAATATTTGAGAGTGCTTCTATCTTTCTTTTGCGAGATTGTCTCGTCTATTCTCTACGTTCCTCAGAGTCTCTTTTTCGACCATATTTTCTCGTACAATTTCTTTGATTTCCCATGATAATAGAGTATGAAGTTCAAAAAATTTCCTTCAAAAATTTAGTCAAAAACTCAATTAAAAAAAACTCATTTTAAAATTTTTGCAAAAAATACATACTCCAATCCAAAACACTTACATTAAAAAATTCAAGAAAAAAATGTCTTATAAAAATGAAACGAAGTTCAAAATATTTCCTTCCAAGTCCTACAAAAAAATTTCATTTAAAAAGTTACACAAAAACTCATTTTAAAAAATCATTATAAAAGATTTACTTCAACCCAAAACCAAAAAATGTCCTTTCGAAATTAATCCCAAATCCATACTTTAAAAAAAAAAAAAAAAAAGCCCAAAAAATTGTATCACATACCTCCAAGAAATGTCTTTTGAATGTACCTCCAAGAAAATTCTTTAAACCCAAAAAAATTCCTTGCAAAATCAGATCAAATGTACGAAAATAATGTGTCTCAAAGAAAAGTCCTTTGAAGTCCTTTAAATGTACTTCCAAGAAAAGTCCCTAAACCCAAAACAATTCTTTGCAAAATCAGATCAAGACTTTTGTAAAATCAGATCAAAAGTGCGAAAATATGCGAAAATAATGAATGGTTTCGCAGAAATTTATATTGTCGCGAAATGTTTTTTTGGAGGGGCTCTGCAGTACTTTCCGGCTGACGAAAAGTTAAGTAAAAGTTCGGCCAAATGTTTAATAAATATTTAGGCCAAACTACTTTTTCGTTTCATTTAATGTGTCATCAGTGCAAAAAACAGTTCGGCTGAACTTTGTTTAAGAGTTCGGCCGAACTAACACATCACCAGTTACGCAGAGCGAAGACCTGAATACGTTTCTGCAACTTTGGACTAACTAAACTCTAGGAAACATTCTGAATTAAGTGTCGGAACCAAGACAAGAATTTTCAGAATTGAATCTACTTTCAGGAAATATAACTTTCATGGAATTTCATAAATATTTACTAATTTTAATTAATTTTGTAATAAAATGGATGCAAACAATTTCTGAAGGTCATTGTGATTCAGTGAAATCAAAATTTTGTATCTTCCAAAATACATTGTAAAAAAAATTGAAAAAATTATCGTACATTACATTGGTTCGTTGTCTCTAATGGGTAGCTTTTAGATTTTTAGTTTATAACTTATATGTTAAGAAATTTCTTGCGTCACGAAACATATTCAAAATATGCAGTTTTTCATATTGGACAAGTTCAAAAAATTCTAGTAATTATGATATGCATCCATTGGTTTTGTAAATATGATGAAACCGAAGTAGACTCTGTCTAGATTGTTGTAACACATTTTGTTTCTCAAAAACACAAATTTTCAAAGAATACAACATTGCGTATTAACATGACTTCTTATGAATCCGTTGACTGTTAAAAAACACACACTCAAAGAAATGCTAAGTTGACATAACAAATGTGTATAAAAAAATTCCAAAAAATAAGTAATAGAAAGCTAACAAAATTTCTGACAACTTTTATTTTTATCGCAAAATGAAATTCTAAACAGAAAAATTGTTTTAGGTTGTAGAAAGTTGAAGAACTGAAAAAAAAAAAAAATAATAAATAAAAAAATAAAAAAATAAAAAAAATAAAAAAAATTAAAGTTTTTTCTCAAAAAAGGGCAAAAAGTGTAACCCAACTTCACATTTTCACTACATCCTTATAACCAGTGTAATAACCACATAAATAAAATGGATAAAAACACAATAGAATCCACATAGACATGAATACATTTTCATACCAAATACCAAAGGAATGAGCTCTTCATTACTAAATGTAAAAACCAATCGGAGATGGGACTTCCAACTTCCAACGGATCATAGATTGGCTGAGCCAAATCTCTCTTCATTCAATCACCCCATGCCATATTCCAAGCATCAATGTGGGACTCAAACCAAAAGAACTAATCAAAGCATCCTGAGGCTAAACCACCTCACCCTCATCAAATAGAAATCAAGATTTACTGTGATCCACAATCGATCACTAGGCCAACACAAGCATGGATATCACTAGATTCTCTTCGCCTAAACTGTGAGGAATTTTCCTCTCTCCTAGTCTCTCAAGTTTTACCGCAACCCATAGTATGAATAAGGAGTCACTATGCTCTAAACCGAGACATCCCTCAAGGAGTTGTGGCTTGGAAATAACCAATTCAATGGTTCAATCCCTTCATTGTCTAATTTCACAACGGGCCTTTGAAATAGAAAAACTCCAATATCTTTCCCTTATAGATATGTCAAAAAATTTATTTAGTGGAGTTTTGAGTAATATAAACTTTCCAAGTTATTTAGGGTTTTTTTGAGCTCACTCTAACAATTTTTTTGGAGCTATACCAATGTCTTTGGCCATGTGTGAATGATTGGAATTGTTGGATTTAAGTAAAAATTAAAGGGTGAGATGCCTCAACTTATTGGAAAAATTCAAAACTTAAGAGTAATAAGTATTAGTTATAATAATTTCCATGGTGGCCTTCCCCAATCTATTACAAATCTTACCAAGTTACAACTGTTGGATTTATCCAACAATAAATTCAATGGAGGAATACCCTTTCATCTTGAGAGGCTCAAGGGATTTACAATAAATGCATCTTCAATAGATGAGAATGAAGCTAAGATTGAAGTACCATTTTCCATTGTCATTAAAAGAAGTGAGTATACTCTCACATATGTGCTTGCTACAAATACAATAATTGACTTTTCAAGCAATAATTTTACAAGAGGAATCCCTCCAAGCATAGGGAGTCTAAGTAGCTTGAGACTGCTGAATTTATCTGGAAATCAGTGGAGGGACAAATGCCTGCATCAATTTGTGAGATATCTACCTTAGAACAATTGAACTTGTCCAAAAATAAGTTGACTGGAGAGATTCCTCAAGAGCTCTCTAAATTGTCAATGTTGGCAGTTTTTGATGTTTCATTTAATAGCTTATGTGGTCCAATCCCAACAGGGATACAATTTTCTACCTTCAATGTGACATCATTTCAAAAGAAAAAATGCTTAAGAGGGTGTACTTTAAATCCATGCAATGTAAAATTGCCACCAATAGGAGAAGGCAATGGTGGTAAGAGTAATAATGTCAAAGTGGGATGGCTAAGCCATTTGGATGAAAAAATGTCATTATTAACATTATGTATGGGATTTGGGATTAGATTTGGGGGAGTAGTTGCTATGTTCATATTATGGGAAAGAGCTAGACATTGGGTGTTGATTTTACCGCCCAATAGATCACAAGTTTTCTATGGAGAATATCGATTCCCTACATAAAAATAATGTAAATATGTTTTTGGTTAGTATTTGAATGTTTGAGAATAAAGATGATTTGTTTTCTCTCGAGAATATCCATTCCCTACATAAAAAGAATGTAAAGATGATTTATTTTCTTTAGGGAATATAGATTCTCTACATAAAAAGAATGTAAAGATGTTTTAGTTTGTATTTGAATGTTTAAAAAAAAAGTGGCTTTGTTTTCTATTTGAGCCTTTCAAAATAATAAATATATGATAAATAAAATAATCTATAACCTATCTAAAATATTATGAAAAAAACTATATTTTCTTAATATGATTTGTTTAGAGAATCAATAACTACATATAACCACACCAAATTCTTTTAAATATCACTAGAATCCTTAATTTACATGCAAAAACCACCATCATAAATTATCTACATAATACAATCTTAATAAACATAAACATAAAAAAAAAACACATGATTATTTATATATATTTGCAATTTTCAAAATAAATTTAAAAATATATATAAAATATAAAAATTAATAAACTAAAATTTATAATAATATTTTATCATTTCTATAAATAAAAAATGTAATATTATTTCAATATAATTTAAACATTATTTTATTATTACATTTGCTTTGTCATTACCATCAATGAACTTACTCTTTTCTTTCTTTGCTACCATTATTATTATTATTTTTAAAATAAATTTAATTTAAAATTTTTAAAATAAAATTAATTTAAAACATACCGGAAAATATTAGTACAATATATATTAACATTTCACAGGTTCTTTCTAATGGACATCGAACTACTTCACTTATGCGATTGCCGAACATATGCTCTCAAAATTTAAGTATGTTAAGTTTTTCATCGAAATTTGTAATTTTTTTAGTTGCTGGGGTTGAAAATGCAATTTTAAAAATATTAAATTTTTTATTTGAATTTAAATTTAAAAATTTTAATATTTTTTTAGTTTTAAATTTATCTGATTTTAATATTCAATTATTTATTTTTAATTAAAATTATATTTTTTTAATTTAATTTTAAAATTTATTGGTTTTTATATTTATAATTTAGTGTATTATCCTTCATATTTTTTCAATATTATATTTTAAGATAAAGTATATATATATATATATATATATATATATATATATATATATATATATATATATATATTGTAACATCCAAGGTTACATTCATTAAAGAAATTTACTTTTCATCTTACTTACATTCGTTATATCATTACACATCTACATATGTGTATTAAATCATCAACATCACAACCTTAATCATTAACCTTTGACTATTAAACACATAATTAATAATTCCAATTATAATGTATAACTATATATATACGTATAAGTTTTCATTACACATGTCAACGACTAAGCCTATGGTTACACTTTGGCTTCCCTTTACACGAGGAGTGAACTATGGATATCTGTCTGCCTTTATGATCATACTATACTCGCAATTAAGGAAAATCTAATTATGGGTTAATTATTCAATAAGATCTGCATGGTATTGCACTGTTTGGATTATGGAAATTTATTTGGGTTCTCAGAAAATCCACTTCCGTAATGGTATGCATTTAACGTGTACAACTATGAGATCTTTCGCCCTAGATCTGTCTAGCCCGGAATCCACCGGTGGCCATGATTTAGGGTTACAAGGTAATGACCTTACCTCGTTAACCATTTTCCCTTGGCTTTTAGACATTCCATCTCAGCTCTCTGTGGAAAGAACTCTCGGCATTTCGCCTCAGCCCTCTACAAGAGGAAACCCTCAAATTTTCGTCTCATCTTTATGGAGGGAGACTATTGCTTCTGCAATAAACTTGTTTCGGGTCTTCTTATGGTTTAACCGATTCTGCCATCTCTCCTCCTGGTATGTAACTTATGGCACTGAGAACTTTCTTGAGGTTGTTCACTGTAGATTTGATGGTTCGACATAATTATTCTTCTACAGGGTTATCATACCTTATGTTTTCTATTTTTTCGAGTTAAAACTCAGCTCCCTTTTCGTGTCTACATTTTAATGTTAATGTATTATTGTCTAGAGTCACAATGATGCGTCCTCAGCCCTCCTTCGGATTGAAATCCCTTGGCTCCACTCTGCTACAGCGAATGGAACGATGGGTGGTGAGAAGGTAAAACCCATTTTTTATGCATAATAATTGCTTGAGTTCATTAGTTTATTTATTCCTTCTCACTGCTATTTTACCAATAACCCTTAATGGTTCCGTTGCAGGTTGGCGCACCCAAAATTCTCGGCAAGGACCATAATAGGTAAGATGTGAGGTTGTTTCTCATTTTTTTAAGGTTTTCTTCCCAGCATTTATGGTTTGTGGAAAAGATGTTTAACCTTAACTTTCATTTATGCAGGTAACTTGTCTGGAAAGATTTCTGGAAAGAATGACTCTTTTGGTGAAGTTCGTTCCGGCCTCCGCTAACTACTTCCTTCTCAAACTTAACAAGTACCCCTTTCATGTGTTTTGGCTCAGAATTCTGAACTATTGGCCTAGAGACTTAGCCCTTTACAGAGCTTACAGTCTGTCTTGTTCGTGTAATCTTGTATTTGCTCGCGGGTTATACCAATTGGTGCATGCCACTTTCGTTTAGTAATTATGTTGTAATCAATTATTTTTCTGCTTAAACTGGTTCAAATATTGTTTTATGGCGTGGCTTTGCCCACCAAACTCTGTTTCCGACTATAAACCGTTTTTAATGATTTAGACTCTTGGAAAGAAATATAGAGTTTTGTAGTTTGTAAAGATTCCTCGGTTCTTTATATCTAGACTCTATTATTGAAACTGTGTAGACAGTTACCTTCAATTATATATATACTGTACCTTTATTTAGCATACAAAATTTGGGTTCTTAATAATATTACTTCTAGAATTTCTCGATAATACTTCCAGAGATTTCTCATTGGTTCCACTTGTAAATAGGTTTATACTTCTCTTGGTATTATACACCCGCTTCTTCTCAATTTGATGGATTATTTGAATGGTTAACACACTGGTTTATTCATAATAATTCAAATAGGGTTTCAACATTTCTATTCTTTTATTTTCCAGAATTAAAATCTACAGTACATATCTATTTTCCCTTAGGAATGTTCAATTATGTTTTCTTGCATGTTCTGTTCGCATAAATTATATTTCACAGTCTGCAACAGAGTTTGCGATGTAGTTCTTGATTTATGTTAACAAGTTCATAACTTACAGTTTTCCAGCCAAGAATACCATTTACAGTTTCTCTATAGTAATTTAGCTAATTTCAGCTCCTGGCAATGCCTGTAGCATTCAATTCTTGCTATATATTTTGAACTTGTTTTTCCAATTATACACAGAACAAATTTTCTTAACTTTAAAGTTATAACGTACTTTTCCTCTATTTTTTTCAACATATATATCGCCGAACCATTCTGTCCGCGTATTATCATAGGTTGCAGAGAACAACCAACACGGAGCCCTTGCCTCAAGGATTCTATGTTAATGGTTCTCTACCTTACTATTCTTAAATAACGCATCAAACAATCTGACTGTACTATTAATCAAAGAAGAATATATATAATTCAGATTCCTTTCTTTTAACCACTTAAGTTCTGTAGAGTCTAAGGGTTTTACACATAAATTATCTCTATTATTTTCAAAAGACAAACCAGAATTTCCAATGAGAGAAAATAAACTTATCTATCTTTTAATATTCTGACTGATGTTGTTACTCCCTACCTCGAGAGAGGCAATTACGTCCTCGTCTCTCCCCCGTGCTCCAAGTCTGAGCATTGTGAGTTGACAGAAGTTTTGGAAGAGACTTCAGGACAATCCGGTCGAGTCTTCTATTCCAGACAAAAATAAAAAAATTCAGAGTATTCCACTGGTTATCCCCCAGCTCGGGAATTCTTTTCTGCCAATTTCCTTCTCCAGTTATCAAACAAAACCCCTCTCCCTCATTGGGATATCTCTTTATCCTCAGAGGTTGGGGTAACTGTTTGAGCTGATTCTGTTCAACTAACTCTTAGTTCCTGAGTTAATTTTTACCATCAGTCTATTATTCTTTTATGGAAATCACTTCCTTAATAAATTTTATTTAATGAAAATTAATCCATGTTCATAATGTACTATTTCAAAATAATAACAATAAATATCTCAGTGTCTTAACAATATAATTTGATCATTAGTTAGCATTTAAGAAAGTTGTTACAAATTCCCCCCTAGAAGTGAACACCGTCCTCGATGTTCTCATTCTTCCCAGCAAATAGTTCTGGGTAAGCTTCTCGAACAAGACCTTCATCTTCCCAAGTAGCTTCATCTAGGCCAAAGTGCTTCCACTACACCTTAACCTGGGTGATGACTCATTTCTGGAGCATGATTTCTCTCCGATCGATTATACATTGAGGCTCGACCAGAAACTCGCCAACTGGTTCAACCTGCAATCAACAAAATTTGAATTAATTTTCTCATAAATCTTAGTATTTCTAATCAAGTCTTGTATTCATATCCTACCTAAATACTCTGCCAATGGATTACATGATTTGGGTAATGTATGTATCATTTTAGTAATGATACGTGAAAGACATTGTGTACCCAGATATGACTAGGTAAGGCCAATCGGTAAGCCACAGGTCCTACCCTTTCCAATATTTGGAAAGGGCCACAAAACCAAGGATCCAACTTGGCACAAGAGGCCCACCTTAAAGTTCTCTTCTTTGGTTTGATCCTCACGTACACATGGTCTCCCACCTCAAACTCACGATATGTCCTTTTCTTCTCTGAATACACTTTTTGTCTATCCTGAGTTGCCTTCAAATTTTGTCAGATCTTCTTTACTTCTGACTCCATTTCAACTAGCATTTCTGATCCAAGCATCAACTTGGTTTCTGGGCTACTCCAATTAATAGGATTTCTGCATTGTCGTCCATATAATGCTTCAAACAGACTCATCTTAAGGGATTCCTGATATCTGTTATTGTATGCAAACTCCACTAGGTGCAGATATTCTTCCCACCTAGTTGGTTGTTGCATCACATACATACGTAACATATCCTCCATGAAATGATTTACTCTCTCCATTTTTCCGTCCATTTGTGGATGGTAGGCAGTGCTAAAATTAATTTGAGTTCCCAATCTTGTAAATAACGTTTACCAGAATGTTGAAGTAAACTTCACATCCCTGTCCGATATGACAGTCTTTGGGATACCATGCAGTCTAAAGATCTCTCGCATAAATATTTCAGCTATTTGCACCGTCTTATAAGTGGACTGCACTGGTATAGAATGTGTTGCTTTTCTTAATCGATCCACCACTACCATTATAGAATCAGTATGCTTGTTTGACCTTGGTAAACTAGTGATGAAATCTAAATATATCACCTCCCACTTCCACTCAGGTACCGATATAGGCTGCATCAGCCCGGCTGGGTGTCGGTGCTCCACCTTCACTTGCTGGCACTCTAAACAATTGTTTAGATATTCTACAATGTCTCTTCTCATACCTGGCCAAAAGTAATTCTTCCTAATTTCTGTTAGCATTTTCTGGTACCTAGGATGTCCAGAGTAGTTACTTCGGTGATATTCATTTAGAATTAGTTCTTTCAATTCCATTCTATTTGGAACAAAAATCCTCTCCTAGAAAGTTAGCAACCCATCTTTATTAATTCCGTAATCAACAGATTTTCCTTGTCTACTGAACTCCTCTGTTTGTCGCCACATAAACTGTTATTCAGGATCTTTCTCAGCTTCTGTTTTTATTTGTTCTAGAATTGTGCATTCAACCTGATTATAGTATAGTTCATAAACACCATGCAACTTTCTACTTAATGCATCAACTACTCTATTATCCTTACCCTTCACATGTTGCATATCAATGTCAAACTTTCTCAGGAAGGCATTCCACCTTGCCTGGCGAGAATTAAGGTCAGCTTGTTTAAAATAACTAGTTAAGCTACTATGATTAGTTTTGAGTACAAATCTCTTTCCAAGAAAGTAGTGCCTCCATACCCAGAGTGCATGCACTACTGCTGTCAGCTCCAAATCATAAGCTGCGTACCATTGTTCATGCTCTTTTAGTTTCTGTGATTCATAGGCAAATACCTTACCCTCTTGTGACATAATTGCCCTAAATCCTTCCTCACACGCATCTGTGCAGACTTCAAATTCTTTATTGGGATCAACTACCCTTAACACTGGAGCTGTAGTCAATATAAGTTTTAACTTTTCAAAATTGTCTTGACATTCTTTCATCCATTTAAATATTTTTCCTTTCCTTTGTAAGGAAGTAATTGGGAAGGAAATTTTTGAAAATCCTTCAATGAACCGCCGATAATAACCGGCCAAACCCATAAAGGATCGGATGTTTGCCACATTTTGGGGTGTCTTCCATTCCATAATCATTTTGATTTTCTCTAGGTCAACTGCAATTCCTTCAGTAGAAATAGCGTTACCAAGGTATTGTATTTATTCCTTGAAGAAATCGCACTTTCTAAACTTAGCGACAACTAATGCTTCTGTAACATTTCCAGCACTATCAGTAAGTGCTCTTTATGCTCTTCTGCATTCATGGAATACACTAAAACGTCATCAATAAATATTAACACAAAATTATCCAGAAAGGGGTGAAATATGCCATGCATCAGCCTCATAAAAGTTTTTATTGCATTAGTCAGTTTGAAAGGTAACACCACAAACTCGTAATTTCCATACCTGGTATGGAAAGAAGTTTTGTAAATGTCTTCGTCTTTTATCCGGATCTGATGGTATCCCGAACTTAGATCTATCTTTGAAAATATGGTAGCTCCCTTCACCTGATCAAATAGATCATCAATTCGCGGTAGAGGGTGTCTATTTTTAACAGTCAATTTATTGAGCTAGCAGTAATCCATGCACATTCACATGGTTCCGTCTTTCTTCTTTACAAATAGCACTGGTGCTCCCCAAGGGGATATGCTTGGTTGGATGTACCCTTTGTCCAGTAATTCTTGTAACTACATCTTCAGTTTGGTTAATTCTAGTACGCTCATTCGGTATGGTGCCCTTGAAATTGGTGATGCTTTAGGTATCAACTCTATAGTAAAATAAATGTCCCTTCTAGGTGGCAAGCCTGGTATTTCCTCTGGAAATATGTCCATAAACTCTTGTACTATCAGAATGTTTTCCATCATTGGAGCCTTTTCTTTGGAATTAGTAAATCCCACTTGGATGGCATATATTACTTGCTTGAGATGTTGTAATAGGACATAGTTGTAGAGGTTTCTTTATACCTTGAATCTCCTTACGAGTTCCATCTTGCATTCTGTAATATATAACTTTTTATTTACAATCCACTAACATCCAGTGCTTCTCCAACCAATCCATACCAAGTAGAACATCATAGGACCCCAGAGGTAGTATATTCAGGTCTATAGTTAGTTATTGTTCACTAATTTCCAGTGTACAATTTTTAATTTTGGCACACACCTTTCTCTTTGCTCCTGTGGATAATTGTACTAGCCATGGATTTCTAAATTTCTGAATTTGTAATTTACAAATCTCTATTAACTTGGGACTTACATAGCTTAAACTTGCACCTAGTTCTACCAAAATAGAAACAGGTTGAGAGAGTAGCTTACCTTCCAACTCTATCGTTGTCGATTGGTAATCTTCCTTCCGATCCTCCAAGGCTGAATTAATTCTGGGCATATTTCTGGATACATCTCCTACTATTGAGGCTTCTTGTAGGTTGGTAACCACCTTGCTCCTTCCTCGTTGTAGGCAATTTCTGTAGTAATGAGCCTCACCACAATCCCATCATTGTAGGGGCGGCTTCTGATTTTGTGCTTGATCTGGCTTGCTGGAAGCTTCCGTGGGTTTATCTTCCGCAAGCCATCTTATTCTCTGATGATTCCTACCAAACTGTTTGCTAACTGAGCTCCTGGCATCACTTCTGAAATTACTGGTTCTGTTTTTCTTGAAATTTGAACTGCCCTTATGTTCTTTCTTTGTCAGCCAGCGTTTTCCTTGTTCTCCTTTTGCTTTAGCTTGCTAATAGCACATTCTTTCCTTCTGGATTGCCTCATCCATGGTTTTAGGATTCATAAACTCAATTCTTTCCTTCATATGAGTTAGTAAACTAAGGAACATAACGAAGTAAGGAAGTGAACTTGGTAATGTACTCATCCATCGTCATTTGTCCCAGCTTTAAGTCATGGAACTCTCTAGATTTTTTGTCATAAAAACATTTAATTAAGTATTTATCCTTAAAATATTGATGGAACAAATCCCAAGTCGTGTCCTGATCATCTATATTGCGAACATTTTTCACTTCCTCCCACCATAGTGTGGCCTTCTCCCTCAACTGATAGATGGCCAATTTGGATTTAAGGTTGTTGTTATATTCGTAAACTTGAAAATACTTGTTCATGTTTATCAACCATGCCTCAGCCACTTCTTCCTCTACTTCATCAAACGTAAGTGGTTTTATCTTTCGAAACTCACCTTGCAGCTCTACTTTCTGCCTCTTTTCTTCTTTCTGATCTGACACATTACTTGACTCAGCCTCATTGTAGTTTTTATTTTTATTACTCCGTTGTGGATGACTTCTCTCCATTCTGTCAGTAGTGTGGTCTCTTGCTTGTTGCTCATCTCCTTCTTGCATGTCCCTATCAGAGCTGGGGTGTTCCATTCCTTGATTCTATTTATCTGATAGGATTTTTAGTATCTGCTCTTGCTCTTGCATTAAATGCTCATTGTCGCTGCGAACTCACACCATTTATTCCTGTAGCTTTTGTACAATATTTAACAGAATTCTAGTTTGGTGTTGTTGTTCCTCCAGCAGTCTAATTGTTTGTTGGTGTTGATCCACACTCAGCTGAATCCACATCTCAGGATTCATTCCTGGTTTGGGTTGGGGTTCCCCAGTGTCCGGGGCTGGATGTTGCATTGGCCCCCTTCTCATAATGTCTCCTATTTTCTTCTTTTATCACTGTGCATCAGTAAACACACAGCTTAAATCGTTAGATGACCAATAGGGTCCCAGCGTGCGAACGTTTCTTTGATACCACTTGTAACATCCAAGGTTGCATTCATAAAAAAAAATGCTTTTCATCATACTCACATTCGTTATATCATTACACATCTACATATATGTATTAAATCATTAACATCACAAGCTTAATCATTAACCTTTTACTATTAAACACATAATTAATAATTCCAACTACAATGTATAACTATATATATATACATATAAGTTTTCATTACACATGTCAATGACTAAGCCTATGGTTACAATTTGGCTTCCCTTTACACGAGGAGTGAGTTATGGATATTTTTCCACCTTTATGATCATATTGTACTCGCAATTAAGGCAAATCTAATTCTGGACTAATTATTCAATCAAATCTACACGGTATGGCACTGTTTGGATTATGGAAATTTATTTGGGTTCTCAGAAAATCTGCCTCCGTAATGGTATGCATTTAAGGTGTACAACTGTGAGATCTTCCGCCGTAGATCTGTCTAGCCCAAAATTCAGTGGTGGTCATTATTTAGGGTTGCGAGGTAATGACCTTACCTCGTTAACCGTTTTCCCTTGGCCTTTCGGTATTCTGTCTCGGCTCTCTATGGAAAGAACTCTCGGCATTTCGCCTCGGCCCTCTGCAGGAGGAAACCCTCAACATTTCGTCTCGTCTCTCTGCGGGAAGAGACTATTTCTTCTGCAATAAACTTGTTTTGGGTCTTCTTCCGGTTTAACCAATTCCACCATCACTCCTCTTGGTATGTAACTTACGGCGCTGAGAAATTTATTGAAGTTGTTCACTGTAGATTTGATGGTTTTACATAGTTATTCTTCTATAGGATTATCATACCTTATGTTTTCTATTTTTTCGAGTTAAAACTCAGCTCCCTTTTCATGTCTGCATTTTAATGTTAATGTATTACTGTCTAGAGTCACAGTGATGCGTCCTCGGCCCTCCTTCAGATTGAAATCCCTTGGCTCCACTCTGCTACAACGAATGGAACAATGGGTGGTGAGAAGGTAAAACCCATTTTCGATGCATAATATTTTCTTGAGTTCGTTAATTTATTTATTCCTTCACTGTTATTTTACTAATAATCCTTAATGGTGTCGTTGTAGGTTGGTGCACCTGGAATCTCACCAAGGACCATAATAGGTAAGATGTGAGGTTTTTTCTTGTTTTTTTAAGGTTTTCTTCATAGAGTTTGTGGTTTGTGGAAAATATGTTTAACCTTACCTTTCATTTATGCAGGTAACTTGTCTGGAAATATTTCTAGAAAGGATGACTCTTTTGGTAAAGTTCGTTCTAGCCTCCGCTAACTACTTCCTTCTCAAACTTAACAAGTACCCCTTCTGTGTGTCTTGGCTCTGAATTCAAAACTCTTGGCTTGGAGACTTAGCCCTTTATGGAGCTTACAGGTTGTCTTGTTCCTGTAATCTTGTATTTGCTCGCGAGCTATACCAAGTGGTGCATGCCACTTTCGTTTAGTAATTTTTTTGTAATCAATTAGTTTTCTTTGCTTAAACTGGTTCAAATATGTTTTTATGGCGTGGATTTTCCCACCAAACTCTCTTTCTGATAATAAACTATTTTTAATGGTTCGGACTTTTGGAAAGAAATATAGAGTTTTGTAGTATGTAAATACTCCTCGGTTCTTTATATCTAGACTATGTTCTCGAAACTTTGTAGACAGTTACCTTCAGTTATATATATACTGTACCTTTCTTTAGCATATGACATTTAGGTTCTTAATAATATTACTTCTGGAATTTCTCGATAATACTTCCACAAATTTTGCATTGGTTCCACTTGTAAATAAGTTTATACTTCTCTTGGTATTATACGCCTGCTTCTTCTCAAATTCCTGGATTATTTGAATGGTTAACACACTGGTTTATTCATAATAATTAAAATATGGTTTCAACATTTCTATTCTTTTATTTTCTAGAATTAAAATCTACAGTACATATCTATTTTCCCTTAGGAATGTTTAATTTTGTTTTCTTGCATGTTCTCTCCGCATAAATTATATTTCACAGTCTGCAACAGAGTTTGCAAAGTAGTTCTTGATTTCTGTCGGCAAGTTCATAACTTACAGTTTTTCCAGCCAAGAATACCATTTACAGTTTCTCTACAGTAATTTAGCTAATTTCAGTTCCTGGCAATGCCTGTAGCATTTAGTTCTTATTATATATTATGAAGCTGTTTTCCCAATTATACACAGAACAACTTTTCTTAACTTTAAATTTCTAACGTACTTTTCCTCTATTGTTTTCAACATATAGATGACCGGACCATTTTTTCTGCGTATTACCATAGGTTGCAGAGAACAACCAACACAGAGCCCTCATCTCGAGGATTCTATGTTAACAGTTCTCTACCTTACTATTATTAAATAATGCATCAAACAATCTGAGTGTACTACTCATGAAAGAAGAATGTATATATTTAGATGCCTTTCTTTTTACAATTTAAGTTCTGTAGAGTCTAAGGGTTTTACACATAAATTATCTCTATTATTTTAATATTCTGACTGATGTTGTTCCTCCCTACCTCGATAGAGGCAATTACGTCCTCGTCTCTCCCCCATTCTCCAAGTCTGAGATTTGTGAGTTGACAGAAGTTCTAGAAGAGACCTTGGGAAAATCTAGTCCAATCTTCTATTCCAGACAAAAATCAGAAAATTCAAAGTATTCCACTGGTTATCCCCCAGCTCATGAATTCTTTTCTGTCAATTTCCTTCTCTAGTTACCGAACAGAACCACTCTCCCTCACTAAGATAAATCTTTATCCTCAGAGATTGTGGTAACTGTTTGAACTAATTCTGTTCAACTAACTCTCAGTTCTTGAGTTATTTTTTACCATCAGTCTATTATTGTTTTATGGAAATCACTTCCTTAATTAATTTTATTTAATCAAAATTAATTCATGTTCATAATGTATTATTTCAAAATAATAACAATAAATGTCTTAGTGTCTTAACCATATAAATTGATCATCAGTTAGCATTTAAGCCAGCTGTTATATATATATATATATATATAATTTTTTTCAATATTATATAAGTTATATAAAATGTATATTAAATATTTATATGAAATTAAAAAAAATGTTTTTTTAATTGAATTCAAATATAGAAATAAAGTAGATTTTATAATTTAGTATAATGAAGTTTAATATATGAAATGTGTATAATATACATTCATTGTGTATAAAATTTTTCGGTGAAAATCACATTCGAATAGAATTTTTCGACGTGTTTCGAACCAGCCAATGTGGTTCAACATCAAGACAAGATGAGAAATCTGATCTAGGACCTAGTTTAAATAGATAAGGATGCTCCAACTAGCCATTGTAGAATAAAAACTACTTGACTGGAATAAGAAATTTAATAGAAAAAAACAGCAGAGAATTATTATTACTATTATTATTATCATTATTTTATTTTTTTGGTAGTTTAGACTAATCCTAATCACCCACGGGTTTTGAACAGGTGGCCTTGCAATCAGACTGCTTTACACCACGTGGGCTAACAGGGAATTATTATTATATTTAATATAATTATTTATTTAATACTTAAGAGATTTGAAAAATATTTATATATTCTTAATTAATAATAATATTAAATTATAATATTTAAAAAAAAAAAAATTATATATATAAATAAACAAATAAATGAATAGCCCACGTGGTGTAGAACAGTCGGTGATGGGGTGCACTGTTAAGGCACTCCGTTCTGTAAGGTCACCGGTTCGAAACCCGTGGGTGGCATGGGAGGAGAAAAAATGGAAAAAATTAGGATTAGTCTAAACAAGAAAAAAAAAAAAAAAAAAAAAAACAAATAAATGAATAAATAAAAATAAAATAAAATAAATAAAAATACAAGAATATATATAATAATAATAAATATAAATAAAAAAATGACTAATAATAATAATAATGATAAATAAATAAATAAATAATAAATAAATGATTAAATAATAATAAATAAATAAAATAAAAATAAATTAATTAATAAAGAACGAAAAGGAGACAAAAACCGATGACCAGAGGAGAGGAAATGACACGAGGGAGAACCGAAGGGAAGAAAACCAATAACTAAGAATGAAGGGCAGGGATCCAGATTCTGCTAACACTCCACCCATCATCCCTATTAAGGTTGACTGGCCTTTTTTCAATTTCTAAGGTCTCCCTCCATACCACTCTCAAGTCAAAATTCATCAGCAAATGAGTGGTTTCCTTCACTAGGTTACCTCCACTATGTTTTTGGTGTTTTTCATCCTTTGTTTGTTTCAGATGATCAAACCCTAATCTAACAATATACAAACTTCATATAACCTGCATACACCATACCCTAACATCTCCTATCACTCACAACCCTCTTTTCTAGCAATTTCATTAAAACCCTAATTTTCACTACATTTTGGCAGAAAAACTAGTGAAACCATGTGTTTTGATCTTTTGGGTACCTTTCACATGCCCATTCCAAAAAGTTACACTTGAATCCTATAGCCAACTCATCACCCTATCTCCTAATTTTTTTATGGATTTTTCCCTAGCCTCCTTCCACTTCATTTTTGTCCCTAAAACCACTCTACCACTATCCCCTATTTTCCTAATTTTCCATCTTCCCTATCCACTACATCAAGCTAGGGATTTCCTTGTTGAAAAAAATCATGGAGGGTGAGAATAAGGTCCATAATGGAGGTCACCATTCCATGTTTTAGCCAACTCATACCCATGGCATAATTTTTAGAGCTTCGTGATCAAGCCAAGGTTTACATTCCACATAGGGATAGTTTGGCTTCAAAATCAGCTTCTAATGTAATGGAGATGAGTTTTACAAATGTGAAAGAGGTTTTCATCAATCATAGGCCAAAAAAAAAAAAACCTCACTCATTTTATGCAAAGGTGGTATTTTTTGAGAGAAATGCCAAAAATATAGTTGCTCCAGGTCATTTTCTGCACTTTGGAACAAGTTATCTTCAAGTCAATTTTTCAGGGGTTTGGAGAAGGGTTTTTTAGTGCTTGATGACTCCAATTTGTAGCAGACATCCTAATAATTCCAACCATACCACTTTCATCCAAAAATTCCTCTGAGAAGGCCTCCATAGTCCCTCTCAAAGTATGTTCTACGCTTCTCCTCAGAGTGCACTACGCTTTTGAAAAATTTGAGTGATCAACTTAAAACTTGGATTCTGAGCTAATGGGAAAGTATTTTGGAAAATTGGAGGAGGGTATGGTTAATGACATGCCAAAGAAAAAAACAATCTCTCAGTTTTCCAAAAAACGTTATGGTTAGAGAGATATTGATCCATCTTTAAGCCCTATTTTTGCATAAATTGTTTTGGAAAATTCCATATTTTTGGCATTTTAGTTGTTACATTTATAGAACCAGTTGTTACGCTTCTAGGAAGTGTTGTTACGCTTCTGGGAAGTGTTGTTATGCTTCTGTAATTTGGTGTTTCACCTCCATAAAGGGTATATAATTAGGTTTTTGTCTTCAATTCCATTCAAACAAGCTCAAGGCTTGTGACAACTACTCCTTGTAACCCTCACAAATAGTAAGTTATCTCTCTTATACCCTCCCTTGGTCAATTTATTAATTTTTAAATTCATTTTCATGCTCACTCCATATTAAACCATATCATCACTTCTCCATGTCATTGAAATAATCCATTTGAATAAACCCTAACCTACTCCAATTGAATAAACCCTAAACCCTACCATCTAACACTACCATGCACTTCTCATATACCTCACACTCTCATCTCTCATCATCCATATCATCCCTAACATTCATTCTCATTAAACCCTAGTTTATAGCTATTTTCACAGTGATAAATTGGAAATTTCCCGTGTTTTCTTGATTTCACCACCCTCACATCCATTTCACTTCATTTCACCCACAACATGGAGCTAACATGCCACCCTATCTACTGATTTTTTGTATAATTTTCTCTAGATCCATAACCCTCCATCTCACCCTCTAAACCTACACCATCCCTACACTCTATTTTTTCCATATTTCACTACACATGCCCATACCATCAAACACATTAGGGTTTCATCCTTTCAGTGATGAACACTTGGAGAAGCTCTTGAAAAGGGATAAGAGGTACAATAAACTGCAAAGACACATGGAAAATCATTATCACACTAGGAACACAATTTCTCAAATAAGACTAAAACAATTGAAGAAAAGGCTAAAAGAAGCACAAATGAAACTTAAAGAGAAGGATAGCTTGGACCTATTGGCTAAGATTCTTTGGTTGTTTAGCCCATCACTCACAAGTCCTATAGAATCAATTTTGAGAAGTTTTGAGCAATTTTGTTATTTTTTGAGATTTTTGCACAATTCTCGAAATTCCTCATCACAGAAGGGTAACAAAATTTTGTTACGCTTATTTTTGGGGCATCCAAATGATGATTTATTTGCATGGTTGGATGCATTTTGATGAGTATATTACAGATCAGGAACCCCTTGGCATGACAAGATTTAATTTTGAAGAATATGCCAAAGCACGACTCATTTTTCATGTTTCTGCCACCTTTTTGGAGCCTCTGTTACGCTTTTGGAGTAACCTTGGGAGAATGGATTTTTGAAGGCCTTCCCATGGGTAATTTTGAAAAATTCAAGATGTTTTGGAAACTAGACACACAGGGCTAGATGACCATTCTTTCAGAAGTCAATATGGACTCATTAAAATTTCCTCAAAAGTTCCTGCAAACTTTTGTTATGCTTCTGCAAATTTTTATTACCCTTCTGTCAGAAATGTTACAAATCAACATTGGATTCCTCAAGACACTTGTCAAGCTTAGAAAATGTCAAAAATTCAAGGTTTTTCTATTTTATGAGTTTTAATTAGAGTTATTGACTTATTTTTTTCCTCCTATCATGAGGGAATATGTGCTTTAATGTAAGGGACAAATACTCCTAGTTCATAGCTGAAATTCAGGGAATGGTTTCTAACCTCCCTAGAATCTAGGAAATGACTCATCTTGTGTATTTATGATCCATTTTAGATGGATTTTGACCTGATGAGGTGTTGTAGTCCATATTTTCTATAAGTAGACACTCTTTAGTCTTTTTTGGGTTGGATAGTCTTATTTTGTAGTGGAGCTATTTTAATCAGCATTTTGGGATGAAATCATAGACATATTGGTAGGACTTGTGTTGAGAATCTTGGTGTATGCATTGGAGCATATTTTATTCTTATGTAGGTTTATATATTCATGATAAATAATATATCTTCTTTTTTCAGATATGTCTTTCCATATAATTTTTTATCTTGTAAGTTTATAAGAAGAAATCATGTTTGTTCATGCTCTCTTAGGCATGGTTTACATGATATGTCTATTCACTTATAAATGAATGAATTCACCTTAGTTCTCATTCAAAATCTCTCTCACTTCATCCTATACTCAATGACAAATTAAACATGCTTTCAAGCTACCTACCTAGCCTCACATATTCTCTGCAAATTGACCTTGGAATTCAAACCTAAAAACCCTACACCTAGCCTTCTCACTGACCTTTCTATCCAGAATTTAAAACATCAAACAAAATCCTATTTATTGAGCTTACATACCTAGCCTAATATCATTAGATACTCATTCATTCCTTTTACTGCAAAAGTGACAATGAGAGATCCCTCTCTAATCTTGGTAGGGCTAGCTACCTGATCTAAAGCATGGTCTATGGTTACCTTTCTTCAGCTCCATTCACAATGTTGGGAAGTAGGGGGAGTGATAACACTTAGCACAAATATTAATAAACATCAAGTAAAGTAACAAACATCAACATAAAAATATATCTATCTCAAAAAGTCTTTCATTAATGCTCACATCCTTCTCATACATTCACTTCCACCCTAGACACTCAGCTGCGGACTTCCTAAGGTCTCTGCACACTCAGATGTAGGAGCCTTTCCTCTAACAAAAAACCACAGAATCTGACTCAAAACATTCTTACATCCAAATGAATTTCATCAAGTATATCAAATATTCTATATCCAATATTATCTTCGAGCTCTAGCCTAGACTCCTTGTATATATTTTGCATTTACAATACCATGGTTTGAAAACCATGGGCGGAGTTCAATGTTCACAAAATAATCCCATCCCATTACATAATAAGGGGAGTCTACCCACCCAAAGCCCCTATGACTCAAAATGGGCTCCGCGCTGGATGCTTCACTGCTTGATCTGTGGAGTATTTTCTCTAACTTATTTCATCGAGGGGTCTCATGTCCATCAGACCCCCAACATAAAAATGTGACTTGTCCCGAGTCATAATGCTGGTGTGCTATCAATATTTGATCTGATGTTGCTCAAGGAATCCTTCAATGGTGGAACCGCTTCGGCACACTACTTTTCAAAATGTTTGACTTCGCTGAGTAGCGTCTCTATGACTGTCTTGGCTGCCTTCTATTCGAATAATATTTGTGCCGTGCACAGTGATTTCATCTTATTTTCTATAGTTTTGGAAACCTGACTGGCCTCAACTTCCCACTTCTTCATTCTGGTTGTAGAGGTGCTCCTTCCTGCGCATCTCATCGATCTGCTCCTGTAAAAATTTCCCCTCTTGGAAATAGGTAAACCACGACATTGGTGCTAAGGTATTTGTAATTACCTTAACTTGATGGTCCTCCTATAGTGAGGCCCATGCATCCACGACATCTCTGAATATGTGCGCGCACTCCTAGATAGTCGATTCAATTTGTTTAGTGGTAGCCTTGAGCTATGTTGCGCATTGCTCCCAGACTTCTGATGGAGTGGCCAGCTGCAATTGCAGTTTCAATTCAACTATTTTTAACTACATTTTGAGGCACACCTCGCCAAACTTAACTTTGGAGTCCTTCATTATTGTCGCAATCTTGGACTTTTTCTCTTCTAGCACAACTGCAACCTAAAATTGGAGCTTTGGTAGCTCACTGCAAGCCTTGGAGATAGCTTCCTCTAGCTTTTGTCTGTGTACAACTTTAACATCGCGCTCTTGTATAACCATCTACTTTTCATCGGCCATGCTCTATCTTTCCTTCCTGACATCCTGGATAATTAATAAGGCGCATTTTTCGATCTTCAATTCTTCAGCAATACCCTGGTGGAACTCATCCAAATCTTGGAGTGGCAACAAAAAAGGATTCAACTTCATGTTTTTCCAGTGGACTACCTGCTTTAGTTTCTCTGTAGTGTCAAAACATAATGTTAATGTATGGATCAAAACCGCGCTAGTATTAGTTGTCATTTCCAGCTCATGTGTGACCATGCTTGTGCCTACTAGTACCCCGCTTACTTGAACCGCGCTCCCTTGCATACCGCTCACTTGACTCACACTCGCATGAACCGTGCTTTTCTGAACCTGCAAGTCCTTTAGCCCCTTATGTATGTCTACCAACACCTTCTTATAATTTTCTTCAATGTTGCCCCATAAGTGCTCAGTGACATTCTTGACAGTATCGCCTATCTCGTCGAGGTCCCCTTAAGTAAGGACCATTGATTCCGGGACGATGAACCTATCAGACTTCACCTTCTTTCTCGCGTCACCCTTCGGTGGATGTCATCTTTTGGTAGTAGAAGGGGAGGGGGGGTCAGATGGATCCATGCTGATATCACCATCAAGAGCATCACGCCCTCTTGTCTCTGGAGTCTCCGTCTCTATATGCAACTCTGCTTTAGTCTCTTTACTAGTCACAAATGTGACTTTCGTGTCCTTCTTTCCCATTGGCATGGTGGGCTTCACACCACTCGTCCCTACCTTCTTTGTGCCTTAAGTAGCAGATTTAACCAATTGATTGGCCATTTACTGAATATGGCTTCCACATCCTCTGCTTCTACAAGGTACGAAAACTCGTATCAGACCCTAGAGAGGTCCTTCTTCGCCTGAATATGAATTTGGTGGAAGTCTGCTTTAAACTCCGTGATCTTTCGGTACTAATTCATAATTCCTGGTGATAACTAGGGCTTTTGGTAAATCACCATCCGCAGAATCATCTCAAATCCAACCTAATTTTTATATTTTCCATGACCCTAGTTGGCTTCATTTGGCCTCGCACAGATCGGGGTCCGTAGTGGAGAACTGCGACTCCTCATGCTCCCTCCAAGCCATTAATGCAATGAGGAGAAAGAACCATGTGTAGTGGAACTACTTTTCCTCTTCTTGAGCTGCTCTACAGTCGACGAGGAACTCACTACATAAATTTCTAGCCCAATTATACATAACACCTTTGGAGTACTCCGTCGCCAAGGATATGACCGGCGCAGAAGCCTCCTCTCCACAACTCTTTCTCTTAATTTTCCCCACTAAAATGTGTTTGGTGAAGTGCACTACTCTATATGAGATAGAGTTAATTGAATAACCCTGGGTTCCCTTCGTTAGATTGAAATATTTCTTCATTTGATCTGTGAGCTGTTTGTCCTAATCGTTGTCCACAAAATCTTCTACGGGGTCCAATTCGAGACAAGGAAGGGTCGTAATCTTCCTTATGAGCATCATGTCAATAGGGATCTTCTTCCCTAGTCACAAACACTCATTGTGCACTAATGTAAAAAGTTGGCACACACAAATAGTGTTAATAAAACTTTTCCCGAAGTGTGGAACATACAACATATTCAGTATTCCTCCCTCCTGGATACCAGCTACCCACTTCATTTTCTCAAATATGGTTACTCTGCCTTCATAGACTTGTTGATGTAGATACTAACTTGGCTCAAACTACGGGTACTTACTATGATCATTGAAGTCCCAATCCTCCATACAGAGCTAGGGCACCTTTCCCAATAAATCCCCTTCGACTGACACTTCATCCGAAATTAGTGGTGTAAATATCTTGTACTTAACTGCGTCAGGATCCTTTGTCGGCTTCTTAGAATCTGACTTCCAGGGCAGAATATAAGGAGGAAACCTAGAGATAGGTTCGACCTCCTCGACATCTATTTCCTCTGGTGCTACTTCTTCTTCATCAGATTCGATCTCAACAACCTTCTTCTTCCAATATTGGGCCCCCTTACTCCTCTGTTCTTTAAGAATCTTATTTCAGGGCGACGACCTTAACACCGGCTTCTTTGGCTTGGCAGATGGATATGCACCTGAAATGTTCTGCTTCATGGGCGACCTCAGTCTCGTGAAAGTTGTTGGTAGCGTAGCAATCATTGTGTTGTACAAACATGGCTGGATTGTGTGGATGAGCCCTACCTTGATCAATGCTTCTCTAAATCCTTCAAAATTGTAATCTGACATGCAATATCTTGCTTGACACTCTTGCAGACACCAACTCTCACTTTGAAATATTAGTGCACAAAGTGTTTGAAAGGGGAGCGAGATCCCTGATTTATAGTGAAATTCAAATTAAAACTCCATCATATCCTTCATATACTCCTCATAAATGTTGATTTGTCGCAGATCTGCCCATATATACCCATTAAATGCATCCCTCCCACTTCGTTTAATGACCAAGTCATTGTCCAATCAACTGATACTGTTCCAATGGTCACTTTTTGGATGAACTCTGCTAGACTCACCCCTTTAGCAAATTCCCACCTCCCAATGGTACAGTATTCTCCAACTGCGTCTACTTTCGTTCTGCCACACAATAATTTTATTTTGATTCAGCCATCCTTTGGAAGAATCATTGGTAGTATTATGCACCTGTTCACATAAGAACCCACATATCTCCTCCCCCAACACAGACTTGTTGACCAGGTATTTCCCAGCAGATTTTTTGTAACATTCTTAGGTTTTTTCCAACTGCGCAGCCCAATCAGGTTGTACCAAATTCCTTGGCTCCTTGGTGATGCAGGACACTCCTGC
This sequence comes from Pinus albicaulis, assembly GCA_034641835.2. NCBI lineage: Eukaryota > Viridiplantae > Streptophyta > Pinopsida > Pinales > Pinaceae > Pinus > Pinus albicaulis. The sequence goes on from CM076571.1 coordinate 787,733,075, forward strand.
TTTGGCTTCTTGAAAAGCCTCATTAATACACTCACAACCATTAGCAAAGCCATAAGTTAACAAGAATCCTTCCATCATCTCATCCCAATCTGTAGTGCCATGGGGAAACTCTGTTTCAAGATAACACTACTGAGGTATCATATCCAAGGGATGAAATAACATGTGCATCCACTCTGGTTGAGGTTTTGGACCCCAAGCTGCGGTCTAGTGAGATAAATACTCGTGAGGATATTTTTTACCATCATACTTCTCTGTGATATTCATTTCCACAGGACTAAAGCTCATGCTTATCAATTGTTAAAACTCCTTCCATCCTCCTAAAATTTCTCTATGCACGCCCCAGCATTGGGCTGGAGTGGCCCTCAATGCGAAGTCCAAAGCTTCGTATCGCTGATCCTCAAGCACCTTTTTCTCAAATTCTTTGAGAAACAAGACAAAATTCCCCATTCCATCATAAAAATGAAAGTCACACACTTTCGATCTAACACAACGCAGAGATTTAGTAACTCGATTACATCTCTTAGTAGCTACTTCATGCAAGTGATTCTACTAATTCTCCAGCTCTTCATTAGAATCTGAAACACAAACTATCGTGCTGCCAACATATTCTGCCATCTGCGGTGGGATTAATCCAGTATTCATCCTGCATAGTAAGATTATAAATCTGGTCAATGTCAACATCCCCATACTCATGATGGACAATATCTGTATAGCGTGCTCCTTCAGAAGAATCTAGTGGCACAACAACTTGGGTACCACTCTTTTCAAAGATCATCTTCCCATTCAGGTTGATTATAACATCCATGTCATAAGCCCAATAAAATCCAAGAAATGTAGGATAATTATTTCTATCATCAAACATTTCAATAACTTCAAAGTCCACTAACATGCTTGCTTCATCATTATCTATAGTGATTCCCTGCAATCGCCCCATATGAATGATCTTCTGCTAATTTTCCATCCTTAGCTGAATTGGTGACCATTGCAGCTTAGGCCTTCCCATCCACTCCCATGTCTGTTTTAGCATAACGTTGGCATCTAATCCTAGATCTAGAATGAATTGATCCATCTCATAAGCTCTGCTTTGTGCAGTCAACCGCATCTCCCGTCCGGTTCTATTCTTATTTTGGTACACTTTATTTACTGGACGTTGATCCAATCGTGGCTCTGTATTGCCAATGTAGTTATCTATCAATTCCTATAACCCCTCTACAGCCTTCTGATCCCTTAACAATTTCATGCACGTCTATAAAAATTACGCTAAGATAGGCATATCTGTTTCCTTCACTTGAGTGTTCTCCTCAGGATTATTCTTTAGTAGTAACAATTGTCTCTGCATGGTGGATTTCAAATCTTTAGGATTCATAAATGCATTCTTTGCTTCCATTAATGTCTCCTTCTCGCATTGTACATTAAACCAAGCTTTCTTATCATCAACCTTCCAGACCCATGTCTCCGTCACAGGCTTCTTCCCCTCTGTGTGGTCTTCTCCAATCTGCACATCATTGCGCGTTAATATGTTAACACTCGAATCTTCCTCATGTGGTTCAACCCTCATCATTTGTATGTTCTAATCCATCTACTTGTTGCACTCCTCCTACATTTTAGCTAATAAAATGGGAAATATTCGATTTCATGACCAAATTCTTGACAATACTTACAGGAAGCCGCAGTAGGATTATGACAATCCCTGGAAAAATGTCCAAGCTGTCCGCAGTTGTAAATATGATCTACCTCATCCACAACCAACACTTCCTCCTTAGCCACACCCTCAGCCTTGGAAAACTCCTTGTGCCATTGGTGAACCCGGAGCTTCCCAGCCTTCTACTTGAATTCTATATGTGACAGGACTATGCTGCATCATGAGATCATAGCTTTGACAATGTTGTTCATCATTTCCCACCGAACTGTAGTAGTTACCAAATAATTTCTTTGGCGACCTAACATATTTTTGCAACATATGACAATAATAAGTGGAATTATGACCTGCAACTTCGCATATGTTACACCATACATTAGGCCCTACACTTGGCCCAGCGCTTAGTCGAGGCTTCAATGGACTCGACATCCCAGTGCCTAAATAATTTGTATAAACAAGGCATTGCTCCTTATAGTGACCCTCCACTTTGCACTTGATACACAAAACCTCCATCCTTATATCAAGCCTAACCTCCTTTCCCTTATTTATATCTTGGAGCTCCATATGCAAACTCGCCAATTGGATTTAAAGCTGTTGAAATCCTATGCTAGTATCATCTATCAGTGAAGCTTCGAGCTTCATCACTATCTCTAGCGCCTCTGCTTGGGTTGAAATCTTTTTTTGTGACAATGGAAATATGAGATGAGGCAACAATGCAAAAATAAACCATTCACTATGTTGTTCATCAGGGATATTGAAGTTTATTTGGCTCAGTAATGTCTTAAATATCTGGTCTACCTCTCACATAGTCTCAGTACCCAACTTCTTAATTCATTTGATCTCTGTGATACACTGGTATTGCTTCCTTTATTTCTTGATTTTAGCGTTCAGCGCAGTCTTCATATTAGCCAATGTATGTAGAATTTTCATTCATCGTAGTATATTTCATATACCAGGACAATGATCTGTCTTGCAGCGCTATAACCAACTATGCTTTCTTCATATTTTTATCTGTAATATTCCGTGAAATCCATATTACTTGTAGAAAAAACCAAAAATTTTCAGGGTCATTTGATCCCCTTGAATACAATCATCTTTGGTGGGTGGGCCATGCTGAATGGGGGAGGTGGAGGTGGAGGTGGGGGAACAGTACGGCGATGGGTGGTGATGGGGGTGGAAGGTTGGGGAATCTCCACAACACTCTGCTGATTTTCATATCTTAGAAACACACTTCTTGGGGTAGCGGGGTCACTTTCCCCTTCTTTAGGTCCAAACAAAGGACTATATTTAGTTTCAACATAAGTACCCAAATTTGTTCTGAAACTTTTACTGCTTCGCATAACACCAAGTTTTATTTCTCTAAACATCAATCTGAGAGCATCCGTAGTACATCCTTTTCACACAATAGCATTTTAATCCAGAACTTCAGTGAATTTAGGTACTTACCTCGCTGACCTTTGAAAAAGTTTTTCTTTGCTTCGCTATAGGATACCAAGGTATCGACTGCGAACTCCATAATAAACCCTCCAAGGATACTATCAATCCAATAATCAACAGTTCTCATGATCTCGTTATCAATCTTCTTCAGCTACTTAATTAGAACTGGAGTCCATACAATAGAATTATTATTGAAATGGATCGTCTGCACAACTAGTCTTGATATCCACTTTTACATCTTGGTAGAAAATAACGAGAAAATTATCTCGTACTGGTCTGTATAAATTAATTCTTTAACCAATGTTCAGTAGAGATGCACAAATTTCTATTTCTTACACAACAAACTCACGTTCTTTTAGATCTACCCAATCTCTAATCTCTTTCTTAGATGAATGCCACATCTAACTATCCCTTATTCATATCTTGGTCCCAGCAACAGAACCATTTGTTGGCTTCATGGGGCCTAGACCCAAGTTCAAATGTGGTTGTGCGAACCAACAGAGCCCACTATTACTGACCCTTTCAGAAATGATTTTCTTGTGCAGACCTAAGTCTCACCCGAGGCAATATAGTGGGATGTTAGAACCAGGTTTCGGCATTTAGAGGGACAGTGAACTGTGGCTTTAGGGATTTTCTTCCTTGGAAAAGCTTCACAAAAAAAATCAATTAATTATATAAGATTTGTTCAACACATCTATTGAATTTACTAGTAAACTGCGCGATATTAATTAATCATGTTTAAAATAGGGTAAAAAACCATAAACATAACTACGCTATGCAATTATAGATCGAGAACCTTACTTAGAAGAAATATTCATAAACAACAAGTAAAGTAAAAAACATAGATCTATCTCAACTAGTCTTTCATTAATGCTCAGATCCTTCTCATACATTCACTTCCACCTTGCGCACTCAACTGTAAGGGTCTTCGCACTCAGCTGTAGGGGTCTGCGCACTCAACTGAAGACTTCCTAAGGTCTCTATGCACTCAACTGTAGGAGCCTTTCCTCTAACCCAAAACCATAGGCTCTGACTAAAAATAGTCTTACATCCAAATGCATTTCATCAAGTCTATCAAATCACTTCTATATCCAATCTTATCTTCGAGCTCTAGCCTAGACTCTTTATATAGATTTTGCATTTAAAATACCATGGTCTGAAAACCACAGGAGGAGCTCAACATTCAAAAAATAATCCCATCCCATTACATAATAAGGGGCTTTGACCCACCCCAAATCCCCTAAGACTCAAAATTGACTCTACACTGCGCACTCTGCTCCTTGATCTACGTAGCCTTTTGTCTAACTTCTTGCATCGAGGGGTCCCATGTCCAACAACCATGCATGATTAGACAATGTGATACAAGGGGGCACCGCTTGCCTTGGTCAAGAAGATAAAGCCATGGGAATAACTATAGAAAACGAGAGTTTGGATGTTGATCCAAAACAACAAGCAACTCGCCTATTTCATTGGAAATATTTAAGCCTCATATGTATGGATATATAACAATTTGGATTTCATGGTGAGAACCCATAGGATCCCATAAATTGGAACACTCACTGAGACTAAACACAAACGGAAAGTCAGATAGGATATCGATCAGTACTTGTAGAAGCTGAAGCAGATGACCACCTAGGATGACTTAGATTTGAATAGACAGAACATGTAGACCTACATCGGCGGTCTTGTTCAGATTAGAACAATGTTGCTCCTGATTGAGAAATAGGTTTAGACCGGTTCCAATAAATTGTACTTGGATGATATGGAGGTAAGAGTTCACTTCCAACCTGACACTATCACGCAGTATGGGGAGACCATCGAACAATACTGATCTTGGCATCAAGTCGAAGTTTCCAACCTTGAGGTCAGCCAAACTCCAACATCGTAGTGCTTTGTCTTGTTAGGTTGTGAAGTTGTATATACCCTATTTTGTCTTATATGGGTGTGAGTGGAAAATGTAATATTATTTGTAATTATTGTAAAATTGAAATTCCAAGTGTCCTTGTTGGAATGTGAAGATTCATATGTAATTTAATGAGTTATTTTGTAATAAATTGAAGATTCATGATGTGAGTATATGAGTCACAAAGGGGGCATGCCAAGAGTCACCCCCATTTGTTATAAATATATCCTCATAACTCATGTAAGAGGCTTTTGGGAGCCAAGCTTTTGGCTAGGATTAGGCTTAGGAAGAGCTTGGGAATTTTGTGTGAGCCTTGGCTTCTCTGTAGCATAGAGAGAGTATACTTCTTTGGAGGAGAAGGTGTTGTATACTTCACGTTCCACTATTGGGTCAAGTGGCTTGTCAAATGTTGTATGTATAATTAGAACCATCACTTTTAATAAAACTCAGAGCCGACATGCTTTCATGCATATGTTGTGGATATAGTAGGACTATTCTTTTTGCATTTGTATAAATGTTATTTAACTTATGCATGTGCTTATGAACTATTTCTCTTGCATTTGTATGTATCTTGTTGGATGCGTGTTGATGTGTTAATCTCTCACCTTAACTTTTGTACTAATCCATTTCTTAGTTCGTGTGATGTCATTTTGCTCATGTGTTCCTTCTAAGTTGTGTATTATTACAGGCTTCCAAGGGGCCCATTTTATTTTCCCTTCGTGTGTTGGAACAGCCATACATTGCACTTGACTCTCCACATCATCACACACTTGTTCTCACCAAAGACAATATGCACCACTCTCTGCATTTTGCAAACAAAGGAAAATCATTAATACCCCACTGCTTGAAATCCTACTTCAAATGGTGTGAGGTTTAATTGGGACTTCATATCAGGGAGATCCCATGATTTTTTGTGGGTCCAACACCGTCAACATTTCTTACACTAGTTAGAGGGCTAGATGAAAAGTTGAAGATGAGCCGTTGAAGTTTGTTTTGAATTTTTTCATTCATTTAATGACTTATTCCACAATTAAACTCCTGGCATGTTTTTCCAGAGACCTAAAATTACAAGTGTCGGTGAATATCATTAATGACTTGTCACCTCTTAAATTTTATGGCAAGGGTGAAACAACCTTACTTGAGCATATTGTTTGTTTTCTTCAATTTTTCACAGATCACAACATCCCCATTAAGGATTTGGTTGTTGGTTGTTCATTCTCATGTGTGAAGGGTGCATAAGGAAATGGTGTCACACATTGATCAAATCCTCAATTCACTCTTTTGAACATCTTGTCACTAAAATGTTTCATGCTTTTGACAAGCATGATCATAAACGTCTGTGCAAGAAAATTTTAGAATTGCGAATATCATCTGGTGAATCACTACATAATTTTCACAATAATTTTATGCATTTTTGTTTTGAATTTCCAGAAGATGAAGCTGATTGGTATTTATTGTCCAGAAGATATATATATATATATATATATATATATATATATATATATATATATATTGTTCGCATTTCACTAAATCTGCACGAGTTGGAATATTTGTAACCACTCCCAATACACCTTGGTGTTATAGCTTCTAAATATGCGACAGATAATATTGTTGTTCCAAGTGGCCCTCTATCCACTTCTCATCAAACAACTCTAGTTACGCAGGTTGAGGTGGGAGAAATTGAGAACTCATATCTTAATCTACCACCATCATCTCCCACCCCACATGTTCATAATTTCAATGTAGGTTTTGGCTATGAGTCCAATGGATGTGATGAAGTTTTATCTCCTCATCCTCCATCCTTTGGTCCCTTTGATGCTTCGAATTGTGATTTTTTGCATTCACATGTTTCAAATATTTATTTTTAGGTTCATGAGGATTGAGTGTTGGATGGATTTTGTGTTGAGAAACCAACTTGTGATGTCATTTATGATGAGTATGTGTGTGCGCCCATTGTTGAACTAGAATCTACGATGGAAGATAACTTTCTTCCTTCTGCACCTCTCCCGCATCATCCTGACATTTTCCATGGTTCTGTGACTTCAGTTGAGCCTTGTGAGATTTTAGTTTCTAATGATGTTACCACTTCCAATCATTCACAAAACACATGGGACGTTAGTTTTTTATCTAGGTATGGAGAGGGTCGATCTTCTACTCTTGATCTTCCCAATCTCTCATCTTACCTTTCTAAAAACATAGAGGGTGAAATTTCTCGTTTCTCATCTCTCCCTTTGTACGATTCATCATATCATGAGGATGCCTCTATCTGTGATCTTAAACTTTCTGATCATGGCTATCATGAGCTTTTCATTCATTCAATTGGTCACGACTATGATTTTCCCGTTGTTGATTTTATCGAAGCCACCAACCTTTGAAGATCTACCTTCCGATGAGTTGGAAATTCCTCAAGCTATCGAGACACTTTAGCTCGAGCTGATGGCTATCTCAGGTTCTTGTTGCCTTGAGGTTAGTTCCATTTTTTATCAGAAGAGTGTTGAAACTTTTTAGGATCCTCATCACTCTATTGCACGTAATGAAGATCAATCTATTTTACAATTTTCGCATCCTCGATCTATATTACACGATACTATCACTTAGTCATTGGAGGAGTCATACGTAGCGAGCAGTGTTGAAAAACGAAAATTTTCTTCTTTCTTTATGTTTTCTTGCCTTCATTGTTTGAAATTTTGTGCTTGTAAGTCTTTTACTCACAGTGTGTCACAACACCGTTACACAACCGCATAATGTTTTTTGTTCTCTTTTCATCTTTAATTTTCTGCGTGTTCATTCAAACTTTGAATGTTATGGTTTTCATTTCCTATATTTCTTGCTTATTTTTATGCTTTTATATATTTCTTGAATTGCATTCCCTCGCCTTCATAGGCCAACAATTGCGTTGATGGTTGCATTGGAAGTATCACTTTACGTGACTTTGCCCTATGCTTTGCTTATGTTGGGAGTAGGAGTAGTGTTTTTATTTTCTTTGATTTTATTTGCGTTCATTTATTTTCATTCCACTTCTTTCCTTTTCTTTATTTTCAGATATAGGTTAGTTACTTCATGAGACCATGTTTGGCTTCTGAAACAAGCATGGTGAAATCCAAGAGGAAGTTGTTCTACTATCAACACTTGGATTGTTGTTTATTCCCTCTCTTTTCATGAATATTGCATTCTTTTAATTTGATGATACTCTGATGGAAAATATGTTCCTTGTTGGAGAAAATCATAGTCAAATCATGATGTTTGGATTTTAACTGGTACTGCCTACTTTAATTGGTTTTATATTTTCGGTTAATCCTTATCAACCTAGTCGAGTAGAGTAAGAAGGGGAGAAAAACCTTAGCAAGTATGTTAGAGGTGTATATACAATATCCTTCTCTGAAGGGACAAAATATTCATCTCGCAATAAGTTTGGATCCCTCTTCCGTCCCATGAAATAAATAAGTGCCTATGCACAGTTCTTTGAAAAGAAAAATGAAAAAATGAAAGAAAATAAAAAAATAAAGGGCGAAAGAAGAGAAAGGATTCCTATGTAGGGAAGTGAAGCAAGAAACTCCGCAGGGGTATTTTCTAGGCTCGCTGATAGCAAAGCAATGTTTGTGTTCCTAAAGTGACTCTATTAGGGTATTGTCAAGGCCTGCTCACAATAGAGCAACACCAGAGATGAAAATAAGACTATAAATTTCTTTTACTTTTGCACTTATATACTCTTCATCCCCAATAGAAACAACTTAGTTTGACTTGGCTTGGTTTGTGTGTCACTGATGAAGAGGATGGATGGGACCATGTCTTTAACTCAGACTAAGTGAGGAATTTGTGGTAATCAATGAATTGGAAAATAGTTCTGGAAGGGTGAGACCAGTTTTGCATGAGAAAATATTCATTCAAAGAGATGGAGCTCTACCAGTGTGTCGCCAATGTTGTAGCGGGATACAAACACCCTCCAAATTTTTTTCCCTTTCTTATATTTTGGAGCCTAACCTTCTTATATTTCACTACTATCAGGTATTCATGATTTGATTGATACTTTTCCTTTATTTGTGCTTGTGTTCACTCACTTTTCACTTAGTTAATCTTTCTAAGTCACAAGAAAACCTCTTGACTTAGTCTTGCACAATAGTTTTTGGCTTACCTCTAGAAAATGTCCAATCCATGAGGGCTAGCAAACTTAATGACTGGAATTGCGCAATCATGACTAAAAGCTAGCCTTGAGCGTATATTGTGTAGTGATGGAAGGAATCCCAAAACTAAGCCTAGAAACTTCACAATCCCTCACCGATCTTAGAAACTGTGTAGTGCACTGAGCCAAAAAGTTTCCCAGTTCCCAAAATTGTGCATTCTTTCCCATTGATGTGCATGACAAGTTTTTCCCAAAAAAGAAGAAAATATAAAAAAAGAAAAAAACATACCTAAAAAATAGGGATATATTTTTATTAACTCGAAGGAGACACACATGTTATTTTTGGAATCTTTTGACATGTGTCACTTTTTCCTTGATTTTAGCCATGCACATCATAAACCCTAATTTGGTCAAATATATTTAATCAACACCCCTATAGCTCATTTTCACACTCGATATTGGAGCTCTAGCATTCCCGAGGAGATAAAGGAACCTTCGGTGCAATCATTGTTTCTTTTCTAGGTGAGTCGCATTTATCACATTTTTTTATTTTTCTGTCGCTTTTCGTCATTTGGCTTGTGTGAGCCTTGGTTTGATTATTTATTTGAATGCATGTTGGCATTTCAACTTGATTTATATTTTATATTTGTTTTTTCAAGTTATCGTGTTCCTTTCACAAGTTTCACACCATTTTCTTCATTTTTTGCACCGATTGTCGTCATTGCAGTGACTCTCCTCACTGATTTGGTTTTCTTCTCATTTATTCAGTTTATGCAATCGATTTGTCTTGTTTCATTCACTCTTAGTAATATGTACACTCAATCCAACACTATCTCTCATATTTTCTTGTTTATCACACTTCCTTGGGCAAATATTCCATTCCCTTGGTCGGTTTTGACTTTGCCCAACCAGGCACTACGCAATATTAAGGCTCAAGCTAAGAGCTTGGCCTCTATAATTGCACAGTATGTAGTACATGTTGTCCAAATTTCACATTGCATAGTTCCAGGGCTCATTTTTCATCCCTGGCCACTGATACTTTGCAATGTGTAGTCTCTCCCAAACCACTGCCCAAGATGAAATGCACATTGCACAGTCTCAAACCTCAAGCTTCGACCCTGAATATTGGGACTGCATAGTGTACAATTAATTTAGGCAGCAAGCCCCTCTTGCTAGTGAATATTGTGTAATCCTTCCCATCAGATGCCTGGTTTGTTGCTTGAACATGCCTTGAAAGTGTTTTTTCTTAAGATTGACGTTTTCTTTCCATGAGTGTCTTTTCTGTACCACAGGTACAACAGTTGTTGAGCACCTCTCTAGTAGTAACTATTACCATGGCACCTAAGAGAGATGCTTCAAAAGAAACCACATAAATTAGTACTGGGAAAGATGTTGAGCAAGCTCCATTTAACTTGCCAATATATGTAGATACCCTGTTTTTTGTAGAAAAGGAATCGAAACTGACATGGCAGCAAATTAAAGATTCCTTTGCAAATGAATTGGGGGTCGATTTAGAGGATCGACGATTTTATCTCAACATCCAATAGTTAGCATTGTACAAGGTTGAATGCAGGTATCCAACCTTCCCATGTGTAGATGTGATCGTCTCAGTTGTCTCACACATTGATGAGAAAAATATGACACTAAGCAACACCAAGAGACAAAAGCTTGCTACATTTATGGAATAATTTTTTCAGCAGATGTATCATCTTCCTGAACCTGTAATATTCCAAATTAGCCATTGCTAGTTGGAATATTATATTTTCTCCATTTTTCAGTTTAGAAGAATAAATGGGTTAGGCAGACCCTTAAATCTCTTTAATAGCAATAAAAACAATCCCAATGTGGAAGGGGATCAGAATAGGAGGGAAAATAAAGCCACCTTGGTGTGAAAGGAGGCAATGTAGGTGGACTAGATCTAGTTGGCCAAATCAACAGTGCTACTAAAAGAGGAGGGAAACTAGTAAGGACAACGTAGTTTTGAAGGAGGAATATTTTCAAGGAAGTCACCTCATTAATGAGTGGGGTCAAGGGTGAGGAGGCTCACCAAGGATAGGAAGGAATGGATAGCAGCAAGGAAGGCATTCAGTATTCATCTATATTTGGTCTTTTGACTACTTGCATGCTTCAGTTGTTTAGCTTTGGTTGCAACACTGTTTAGTGCAAGGGATTCTCATGCGGGAATTAAAACCTCTTCCTTGGTTCAGCTTGTTTAATGGATCTAAGAGGAAGGTTCTGAGCTATATTTCCACTATCAAACTTGGGGTCAAGCAATCACCAACATCTACAGTGCAGTCTCTTCTAGAAACTGCGTCATTTCTGAAGGTGAAGTAGTGGTAGGGTTGAAACCCTTGATTTTGTGCTAGTGCTTGAGGAGAGAAGGTATCTCTTTCTCTCCTAGAAGGCTAGTAAGGAGGGCCTTTGGCCATTTTATGTATTTATCAACCATTTCATGTAATATTTAGTCATATCAAATACAGAGTTGCAGTGGACTGCATGATTTTCTGCAGTACTACCTTTTATACTTGTGTAATGCCGGAAACCCTTGCCATGTTGTCTTAATTCTTGTATAAATGAGGCTAAACCTCCATTTTCTTGGATCTATGATTAATGTAATATCCAGAACTATATTGATTCACATTTTTCTATAGCAACCCTCACATAAATTACGCTATTATAGTCTTCAGAAATTCTGTTGTTGATACTCATGGGATTGGAGTGTTTTTGAGCTATATTGAGTTGGGGAGATATGTTTAACATAGCTAGAGTCATTTTTTTCTGATGCCATTTGGTATTTGAGGCCCATACAGTATATATAAGAGGATCCAACTCCTTTTTCATGTTTCTGTAGCAGAATTTTCTGAATACAGCATTTTCACTGACCATAGTGCATCAATTTCTGAAAAGGAATATTAAAGTGGTATCAAAGCTCTACTCTTGGCTCATCTTGTGGGAAAAGTCTATCTATAGTATGGAGGATAAATATATTTCAAAAATCCTACTTCAAACCATGCATAACATTGCAAGAGACCTCAAGGAGATGAGGCATAAAGGAGACCCTATAGGGTTTTTCCATGAGGCAAGCACCAACACTTCACATGGTATGGAGCATTCAGTTGCACTACAACGCTCTACCATGCCCTCATTCCTATCTAGGGAATATGAGGAGGAAACCCTAGGTAATTATTTTGAGGAATATGAATCCCAATCTCGGAAGTTCAAAGAACACTTGAGCTTTCAGGAGTTTTACTGGATCAAGGATGGGAGGAGAGTTAATTCTCATCAAAAGAAGGGAAGTTTTATGCAGGAATTAGACCTGCAACACAGTATGGGAAGGTTCTTATTACCTACATATGATGGAACACCTAAGTGTACAGCCAAGGCTTGGGTGGAGAAGCTGGACACTTATTTTCAGCTCAACAAGGTTTCTGAAATAGAAGCCATCAAAATAGTTGCGATGCACTTAGAAGGGGAGGCTCATGAATGGTGGTTTCATGGATTAACCACACTTGGGCATGCTCACATCACTTCATACTCATTCTTTACCAAAATACTAGTAGAAATATTTTATCCAAGAGATCCAAAAGCCCATTTTGTCAAGTTAACCAAGCTCAAATAGGAGGGGGATCTTGAAGACTACATTGTTGAATATTTGCAGCTCTCAGTGATGGTCTCCAAACTCACTATGAGTAGGTAGGTATGCATGTTTTTTGATGGGATGGCTGAACCACTACATGGGTTGGTCAAATCCACTAAACCAACCACTCTCCTTGAAGTTGTGGAGAAAGCTAGAAACTTGCAACATACCTTGCCCAAGGTAAAAACAATATTGCAGCAAGAGACTTCTTCACGGTGAAAGAAGATAATCCTTAATCATGATTTGAAGAAATTAAGGAAGGAATGGTTTTTTCTTGCTTATCAGAATCCATGGGTGCCAAACCATGAATGTGTTGCAGGGAAGACACATTATATTGAGATATTCTCCAAGGAGGGGGAGGAGGCCAACGTTGTACCATCAATAGAAGACTTTTCTCCAAGAGGGGGAGCTATTGCAGCGTTAAGAGGGGTCCCAAAATATCTGACCTTGAGGGTAAGAGGTACTATTATGGGGCAAAGAGTGCCAATGTTGATAAATAGTGGAGCTACTCATAATTTCATTGATGCACAACTATTACAGAGAAGAGGGATCCACATGGAGGAGTTTGAGGGGTTCTCAATCCTGGTTCCAGGAGCTAGAACCATGCAGTGTGCCAAATATGTTCTAGCACTATCCATCACCATGGGTACCTACACATTAACAAACCACTTCTTTGTGGTTGATATTCTAGGCACCAATGCCATATTGGGGGTCCAGTGGTTGATCACTCTTGGGAGAGTTACCACTGATTGGAAAACTTTGGAGATGGAATGGACAGAAGGGAAGAATGGTAAGCATCAAAAGGTCAAGGGCATAAACACATACCCCCCTCAGATTTTTTCAGCACACAAAATGGAAGCAGATCTGCGCAGAGGAGATATAGAATGGGAAATAGAACTACATCTATCAGAAGCAGGGGGCAAGGATTCACCATTACATCTAGATGTACAATCTCTTTTGGTTTGGTATTCTACAGTGTTTGGAGATATTCCACCAGGAAGGCCTCCTGACCGGGGGTTTGAACACACTATTGAGTTGGAGCAAGGAATCCAAGCAGTTTTCACCACTCCTTATAGGCATCCCAAGGCTTATAGGGATGAGATTGAGAGGGCCATCCAAGAGCTGTTGGCTCTAGGACACATCAGGCCTATTACCAGTCCTTTTTCTTCTTCAGTGGTCTTAGTAAAGAAGAAGGATGGCACATTGAGGATGTGCATTGATTGTAGAGCATTGAACAAGAATACCATGAATAATAGGTACCGCATACCAGGATCGATGAACTGATGGATGAGCTGAGGGGATCTAAATACTTCTCCAATATTGATTTGAGATCTGGGTATCATCAAATCAAGGTGAGGGATCAGGATATCCCAAAGACAGTGTTCAGATGTCACTATGGGCATTTTGAAATTTTGGTGATGCCCTTTGGATTGACCAATACCCCAGCAACTTTCAAATATTGCATGAACCACATCTTCCGTGGTCATTTGAGAAAGTTAGTATTGGTCTTTTTTGATGATATTCTTATCTATAGCTGCACTTGGGAGGAGCATTTGCAGATATTGAGACAGTTTTACATATTCTCAAGGAGCAGCAATTCTATGCCAAGCTCTCCAAATGTGAGTTTGGACTCACAGAGATGCTTTGTTCGGGTCACATCATTGGAGTGGATGGAGTAAGGGTGCATGAGGAGAAGATCCTAGCTATCAGAGATTGGTTTGAGCCTAGGAATGTCACAAAACTCTGGGGATTTATAGGCATATGTACTTATTACTGGAAGTTTGTAAAAGGGTTCTCACAACTAGCAGCACCACTCACAGATTTGACCAAGAAGGGAGCTTTCAGTTGGACACCTACAGCATAGAGGACTTTTGATAAGCTCAAAGAGGTAATGAGTATTTTCCCTGTATTAGTTTTGCCTGATTTTTCTCAACCTTTTGTTCTAGAATGTGATGCATCAGGTGAAGGGATTGGAGCAGTATTGATGCAAGGAGGGCATCCTATAACCTTTGAAAGAAAGAAATTTCTTCCTCATGAAAGGTTATACCCCATCTATGATAAAGAAACGTTGGCTATCATGCATGCATTAGCCAAATTCTGGCAGTACTTGGTGGGGAATAGATTCAGGGTGAAGACTGATCATAACAGTCTTAGATTATTTCTTGAACAGAAGCAACTCCAAGAAAGACAATAGAAGTGGGTGAGAAAAATCCAAGCATATGACTTTGACATAGAATATGTCAAGGGGAAGAGAAATGTAGTGGCTGATGCTCTATCCAGGAGACCTATAGTGTTGTCCTTGAGGGGCATGGATGTAGATTGGAAGGCTCAACTTCTAGTTGAGTATTCCAAAGATGAATTTACATGTGAGATACTTGATGGAGTGGTATTGGATGAGAGGTATAGGGTGATGGATGAGGTCATCTATTACCAAGACCGAGTCTTCTTGGATAAGAATTCCAAACTCAAAGGGAAGATCTTACAAGCATCACGTGATTCCCCACTTGCAGGGCATCAAGGCTTCACAAAGACTTATAGGGCCATAAGGGAGAGATTCTCATGGAAGGGTCTCAAGGAGGATGTGCTCCAACATGTCAAGGAGTGCACAGTTTTTCACCAAAACAAGGGAGAACACACCCACCCTGTTGTATTATTGTAGCCACTACCTATTCCAGATGGGAAGTGGGAAAGCATCTCTATGGACTTCATCACCGGCCTACCTACAGTACATGGTAAGGATTGTATCTTTGTAGTTGTTGATAGAGTAACAAATTACTCTCATTTCTTTGCCATTTCTACACATTATACTGCTTCACAGGTGGTTGAGATTTTCTTCAGAGATGTATTTAGACTCCATGTTCTCCCAAAGACCATAGTGAGTGATCAAGACAGCTGCTTCAAGGGTGGCTTTTGGCAAGAACTTTTTTGGTTAGTGAGGACTGATTTGACACCAAGCACTAGATATCACCCAAAAACCAATGGACAGACTGAGATAGTGAACAAGTGGCTAGAAGGCTACTTGAGAAACTATGTTTCAGGCCAACAAAGGGTTTGGCTGTGTTGGCTCCACTTTGGGGGAGTATTGTTACAACACCACTCACCATATGTCTGTTGGTATGACTCCATTCTGGGCCCTATATGGGTATGATGCACTCTCATTTTCTGATGTTATGTTTGGGACAAGCAAGGCTCCAAGAGCAAAGGAATGGATTCAGGAGAATCAGGACATACTTAGAGCCCTCAAAGACAACATTGCTACTTCCCAAAACCAGCAGAATATTTATGCAAACCATGGTCGAGTAGAGAGACAGTTTGAGGTAGGAGATCTAGTCTGTCTACATCTTCAGCCTTATAGACAGTCTACACTCAAGGAGAAGGAGGCTGAAAAGCTCAAACCACGTTTCTATGGGCCATACAAGGTGATCAATTGTGTTGGTAAGGTAGCATATGAGCTGGAGTTTCCTAAAGGGAGCAAGATCCATAATAATTTCCATGTCTCCTGCCTTAAGAAGGCTATAGGGAGAAATGTAGTTGCCAACATGGACCTCCCCCCCATTGACGATGAGGACCACATAATTTTACAACCAGAAGCAATATTAAACACAAGGCAGAGGTAGCTAAGAAGCAGAGTGATCAAGGAATATCTGATTAGATGGAGGAATCTACCAGATGAGGATGCCACTTGGGGAGAGAAGATCTTGCAGCATCCTTCTTTGTTGTTGCTTGAGGACAAGAAAATTTTGAGCGGGGAGGACTGTAATATTCCCAATTAGCCATTGCTATTTGGAATATTATATTTGCTCCATTTTGTAGTTTAGAAGAATAAATGGGGTAGGGAGACCCTTAAATCTCTTTAATAGAAATAAAAATAATCCCAATGTGGAAGGGGATCAGAGTAGGAGGGAAAATAAAGCCACCTTGGTGTGAAAGGAGGAAATTCAGGTGGACTAGATCCAGTTGAAAAAATCAATAATGCTGCTAAAAGAGGAGGGAAACCAGTAAGGACAGTGCGGTTTTGAAGGAGGAATCTTTTCAAGGAAGTCACCTCATTAATGAGTGGGGTCAGGGGTGAGGAGGCTCACTAAGGATAAGAAGGAAGGGATAGTAGCAAGTAAGGCATTCAATATTCATCTATATTTGGTATTTTGACTACTTGCATGCTTCAGCTGTTTAGCTGTGGTTGCAGCACTGTTTAGTGCAAGGGATTCTCATGCGGGAATTACATCCTCTTCCTTGGTTCAGCTTGTTTAAGGGATATAAGGGGAAGGTTCTGAGCTATATTTCCACTATCAGATTTGGGGTCAAGTAGTCACCAACATCTACAACACATTCTCTTCTAGAAACTGCGTCATTTCTGAAGGTGAAGCAATGGTAGGGTTGAAACCCTTGATTTTGTGCTAGTGCTTGAGGAGAAGGTGTCTCTTTCTCTCCTGGAAGGCTAGTAAGGAGGGCCTTTGGCCATTTTATTTATTGATCAGCCATTTAATGTAATATTTAGTCATATCAAATACATAGTTATAGTGGACTGTGCGATTTTCTACAGTACTTCCTTTTATACTTGTGTAATGTTGGAAACCCTTGTCAGGTTGTCTTAATTCTTGTATAAAAGAGGATAAACCTCCATTTTCTTGGCTCTATGATTAATGTAATCTCCAGAACTGTATTGATTCACATTTTTCTGTAGAAACCCTCACATAAATTACGCTATTACAGTATTCATAAATTCTGTTGTTGAAAGTCATGGGATTGGGGTGTTTTTGAGCTATATTGAGTTGAGGAGATCTGTTTAACATAGCTAGAGTGATTTTTTTCTGATTCCATTTGGTATGTGAGGTCCATACAATATATATAAGAGGATCCAAGTCCTATTTCATATTTCTATAGCGTAATTTTATGAATACAACGTTTTCACTGACCATAGTGCAGCAATTCCTGAAAATGAATATTACAGAACCAGTAAAGATCATGGACTCATTATTATATGTCACCCACAGTTATGCGATAATGAAGGATATTTTCAGAATTTGGGTAAAGGAGGCATCAAATTTTAGATAGACACCCACCCACACATACAAGACAAAGTCACTCAGGAAGGCATACCGACTCTTGGTCATCTTAGCTTGAAAAATATATGGCCAACCGAGCACAAAGACCTTTCCTAAGGGGTGTGCTATCTTATTGAACCAATTTTTGAATGAGGGGAAGCCGTTCAATTGGTAATATATTTTGGATCGTCGACTGAGAGATCATGTATCACAATCCTGGGCTCTTCCCAAGGGTGAGAAAGCAAGGTTCTATATGTCTGCATACTTACCAGATGCAATCTGTGCACAAAATAATTTTCCTAGCATGAAATAGACGTGGACACCGAGAGAAAATTTCATGCATATTTATTGCAAGCTACTTTCATATTGAAACCATAGAGGATTTATGGAGCAGTTGATTGGTCACTTCATCATCCTACTATACAGACTTATCTTTCGGGAGGACCCAGCTTGCATGTCACGAGGAGCGATGGAGGCGATATTAGAGATTGTAGATTGGTTTGCCTTACCGGATGGCATATTGATTAGAGTGTTCGGTGAGCAAAAGCTGCGACATCTTTTTCCAGTATATGCCACTGAAAAACTTGTTATGCAGGAAGTATCTTACGATCTCACCACAGGGTTTTCAACAACACTGCACAGGAAGAAGAAAGCACCATGGCCCACGCTTCCCTTACAGATCTGATTATATGAGATTAAGCATCTAAAAGTTGTAGATATCGAAGCAAAATCCATAGTGAAGTTTGAGTTTGGTACCAAAGACTTAAATATGTATTATATGAGGGGAATTTTCAAGTACCACTGTGCGAGAATCTACTACAATTGGGTCTACATGGAATTTCATTGGCTGGAGGAGGAACGATGGAAGAATTTATACAACTCCTCTAGACCCTGCGAATCGATCAATATAGCTAGGACCTCATAGGATAATCCACAGACGAAAACATTTCCAAAAGAAACAACAACAAAATACAACCCAGTACAAGATAAGGGAAAGAGGAAGTTTTCTAATAGTGTAAAGGAGGAGAAAATTTGGAAGATGGAAGAAGATCATATTGTTGAAAAAATATCTTTGGAAATAGAAGCAAAGAGGAGTCAGAGGCTACAGAGAACATAGCAGAGGAAGAGAGAGAATCAAAGCCTAGAGGAAGCATACCTAAGAGCGCAGAAAGAAGAACAAGATCTAAGGGAGAACGAGAGCTAAGGAGAAGAGAACAATAGGAGAAGTAGAAGTAGGAAGAAGAAGGAAGGCAAGGTGCCATAGAAGAAACTTAACCCATATAGGTTGAAGAGCAAGAACATGATCAACCAGCAATAGAGGGAGTGAGTGAATAGATGTAGGATCGGGAGCTTGCTCAACATATTGAGGATTTGATTGAAGTTGCAGTTATGGAGTTGGGGCTAGAGCCATGGGATGAAGATTTGGACCTGATGCCTAGTGCACCACATGCCACCATTTAGAATCCACCACCTTCAGCTACAGATCCAACCCTGAGCGAGGAAGGGGAGATATTTCCCATTAATGATGATTTGATGATGGATGTGTACAATATGTCATTTGATGAACTCCAAAAGAATATTGTTCGAGTGCGGATAAATAACTACCTGGATGATCATGCATCACCTGCATTTATGAGAGAAGGGCGATAGTGGAATACACCATCAAGAATCCAAATGATATTGCCAAATATATCTTGGCCTTTGTAGGTGTGGAAAAATCTAACACTCATCATTTGATGACCTAGAATAATTAGTTGGTACAAAATCTACATGCTTTCCGACAAGAGAACGAACAACTATTCACAGCAGTGCAGAACGCACCTTCTGCACAGGTCTACCTAGAGGAGAGGAGAGAAATGATACTTGTTGAAGTATCCACACTTGGAGACACTATGCAATACCTCTATGAGTAGCTCGTGACCATACATAAAGTAGTTGTCTGCTTACATGACTTGCAATGATAGAGTAGACAATTTGTCAATATCCTTTGGAATGTGAAATTTTTTATCACTTTCGTGCATGATTGGACACTACGATGCAAGGGGGCACCGCTTACCTTGGTCAAGAAGCTGAAGTCATAGGAAGAGTTAGAGAAAATGAGAGTTCATATTTTGATCTAGAAAAATAAGCAACTCGCATCTTTCATTGGAAATATCCAGGCCTCATATGTATGGATATATAACAGTTTGGATTTCATGGTGCGAACCCATAGGATCCCATCAGTTTCCACACTAACTAAGACTAAACACAAATGGAAAGTCAGGCAATAGATCGATCAGTATGTGGAGCAGCTGAAGCAAATGGACACCCAAGACGAATTAAAGTTAAATAGAAAAAACATTTAGAACTACATCAGCGGTCCCATTCATATCAGAACAATGTTGCTCCTGATTGAGAAGGAGGCTCAGACCAGTTCCAAGAAATTGTACCCGGATTCTATGGAGGAAATATTTCTCTTCTAGCCTAACACTATCACATAGTTTAGGGAGACCATCATAAAGTACCGAGCTTGGCATCAATATGTGATTGAGAAACATCAATTCGAAGTTTCCCAGCTTGAGATCACCTAAACTCCAACATTGTAGTGTTTTGTATTGTTAGGTAGTTAAGTTGTCTCTACCCTATTTTGTCTTATATTACTACGAGTGGAAAATGTAATATTATTTGTAAATATTGTAAAATTCAAATTCCAAGTGTCCTTGTTGGAATGTGAATATTCATATGTAATATAAGGAGTTATTTTGTAATAATTTGAAGAGTCATGAGGGGATTCTAAGAGTCACAAAGGGGGCATGCCAAGTGTCACCCCCCTTTGTTATAAATATATCCTCATAACTCATGGAAGAGGATTTTGGGGGCCAAGCTTTTGGCTATGCTTAGGCTTAGGAAGAGCTTGGGAGTTTTATGTGAGCCTTGGATTCTTTGTAGCACAGAGGGATTATACTTCTTTAGAGGAGCAGGTGTTGTATACTTCACGTTCCACTATTGGGGAAAGTGGCTTGCCAGAAGTTGTATGTATAATTGGAACCATCACTTTTAATAAAAATCATAGCCTACACACTTTCATGCATATTTTGTGGATATATTAGGAATATTCTTGTTGTATTTGCAATATATGTTATTTAAATTACACATATGCTTAGGAACTATTTTTTTTTCATTTGTATGTATCTTGTTCGATGCATGTTGATGTGTTAATTTGTCACCTTAAGTTGTGGACTATTTTTCTTGTTAGTTCATGGGATTTAGTTTTTCTCGTGTGTTCCTTCTAAGATGCGTACTATTAAATAATTCCAAAGGGAGAAATTTATTTTCCCTTCGCATGTTGGAACTGTCATATGTTTCACTTGACTCTCCGTAGGGTCGTACACTTGTTCTAACAAAAGACATTGTGCACCACTCTATGCATTTTGCAAACCAAGGCAGATCATTAACACCCCACTACTGGGACTCCTACTCCAAATGGTGTGAGGTATAACCAGGATTTCATATTCGGGATATCCGATGAATGTTTGTTGGTACAACGCCATCAACACCTAGATAGCTCAATATGGATAGTCAGTGGAGTATTGACACAATTTTTGATAGGAAATATGTAGATGTTGGAAGAAATATGAGAAGATTCTCGGGTTTACAATGAAAATAGATGTCTTTGTGAGTCTTTTTTTAGAAGTATATCATCAAGGAGTAGGGTGATATAAATATTGTCCTTATACCTTATAAAGCCATTAGTGAACCATGAGAGTCTTTAAATAAAAAATGAAAATTCCATACATTTCATAAAGGGATCTACAAATACAATGGTATTTCAATTCCCAAAGAACATGCTTATTAGTCTCAACCCAAACATCAAGTATCATATGACTAATACCATTTCTTAAATTATATGTTGGCTATATATTCCAAATATTGGAAACAACATAATATGGGTACAAAAAATAAGGGGTATAAAAAATGTTATGAGAAGACAGTACTTACAATATTTGGTGAAAATAGGGGGTCACTCTATTTGGAAATATGTATTGGGTGAGGCTATCAAAAATATACTTTTAAAAGGTAGAAATGAAATTAGTATTATTCATTAATATCATGTAAACATAGGTTCTATGTAGTAAGTTTACTACAATGAACCCCACATGGGTTTAATTTTGTTTGTTCTTAAGGTTGCAGTGTCTATTGTTCCAACAAATATGCACTATACATACATAACAAATTCATAATAAACATTAATCACCCGATGTAAACACTATATTATAGGGTCCATATTAAAGAGGCACAATTATGTGATGAGGGCCTTCAAAATCATCCTCTTAAATGTGAAGCCAAACTTTATCATTGATCTGAAAGTTGGGAGGAATGTAATTATTATCATGTACAACTTTTTTTTGGTGTTATTATCAAGAAATTATCTCTAAATAGATTGAATATACTCCTTTGAAAATTATTTTCCTTATTGATTTCTTTCTATGCTAATCTAGTATTTATTGAGTTGGAAAGCTCATTCATAATGGTAGAAAGGTTAAATAAATAAATTAGTAATTATGGTTAGAATCCTAATAACACCTTAATGACATATATGTATGTGTTGGGATCTATTATAGTTAGGTTTAATGTGGTATGCGAGTGAGGCCTCTTATGTGCATTAGTGAAAATTATTATACCTGTTTAGGTGTACACTAATCTCATTGACTACTTTTGTCTATCCATTATTTTAGGATTAAATATTATAGATATGTTAAGTCTAATATATGTAATGCTCTAAATGAGTTTACACAATGTGTCGAGGATATTAAAATCTTTATTATCATAATAGATGCAGGGAGTCCATAGAAAAGACACACATGCACAAAGGATGAGAAACTAATATTTCAACTAGTACATGAATTACAATATGGTTCTAAGGGAGACATCTTAGAAATCCAATCCAATCCTACATAAAAGGTTTCATGCCAAAACTTAGTGGCAAAAATCTTGTAATGAATACCATGGATATTGGTTCCCAAGGCATGCTAGGAATGAACAAGCATATATACAATTTCTATTTCCCCTTTGGAGGTTTAGTGATTATGCACACTATACATCAAAAAAATGTAATGTTCCATGTCACACCTAGAGTTTGAGGGAATGAGAATTTATACAAAACAAAATTCAGAATAAAATGACATGCTAATTTAGAATTTAGAGAATTGTTCATTTGAAACTATATATATATATATATATATATATATATATATATATATATATATATATATATATATATATATATATATATATATATATATATATATATATATCTATTTGAATATTTCTATCTCCAATGAATTTTTAATAATTATATTCATCAACCATCATTGTTAAGAAAAGGAATTTTTCTATAAAAGTGAATTGACACCATTCAACTAATTTCTCAATTATTGATCCATAAAGAAATTAATAGCTATGGTAAAAACAATTTTTTTTTAATAAAAATATTGTTTGGTTGGCCATTTGAACTCACTAAATACAATTTTCATGACTTCTTTATCCATTATGACTTGGGTCAATGCCTCCCACTAAATACACATACTCCTATTTCATTGTTAATGTCTTTTCCATGTTATTAATGTACAAATTTATTTCAATACTATTTGTAATATCTCCTAAGAGCATAAGGCTTATTGAGTTAGCATGCAATAAGTGGGTGAGTATAGTACTAATTTAGTACATTGAATTAGTAATATAATAAATTACTTAATGAATAAGTGCACTTTAAATTTACCTATTCATACCACCCTACATTTCCCACCCGTTAGGAGGTTATACTATTTTTAGTACAACTATTTTTAGTTGGGGTTTCCATGTAAGAAGACATGTGGCAATGACTCAACATTATCTGGGTAGTGGCATGATTATATTTTATCCATTAGAGTTCAATACCTTATCCTTATCCTCTCCTATTGCAAATGTGCACTTCCTTTCCTATTTTAGGAGAAAGTGTCATCCATAACCTTTTTCACCAGTCCTCTTACTCTTGGAAACCATATGTCTTGAGTCTTAGTCCTATTTTTTGATTTTATCTATATTTCTAGATTTAGGACTTGTATGCATGAGTTTTTGCTTCAATTATCACTTATTTATGTCTCATCTTATCCTTATTCAACTATATATTTTTTTCTAGTCTCTAACTCCATATTTTACTATCCAACTTCATTTAGGCTAGTTAACTAGAACTAAGGGGGGTTGTTCTTTTTATGTCTTTGTGCATGCATTGAGGAACCAAAACTAGTGTGCATTTCACCTCTATGAGGAGAGTTCTCTTTAATTGTACTCAAGTCAAGCAATGTAATATAAGTGAATTTGAATTCATATTTTCAGTGTCTTAGTTTATTTAGTGATATCTCATTTTCTCTTCTCTCTTTTTGTCTTGCTATTATTGGTGTATTATTTCTCACAAATAGATTCTGAATATATGTGCTTACTATCTTACACAGTATTAGATATTTTATGGTATCAAATATTCAAAAATATAACATCGTACCAGAGCATAAGAGGATTTTGTGAGGGAAACACATATTTTATTATAAGTTACTGAGGATTGAATAACCCAAAGAGGATGGATGAAATATTAGTGTGGTTCTTGTTAGAAAATGTGACTAGGTTCGATCTTCATAATGTCTTATGTAATCATGATTTTTATGTATTTGATGTAAATAGAAAAAGAAAATTTATTATTGTTAATTTATACTATGGGTTTCATGCTCAAGATCATTTTATTTATAGGTCAAGAACCCACTGAGTGCTTTTAGGGCTTTCTCATAAAGTATAGGAGTCAAATAATTCATTGTCATATGTAAATACCCTATTGGGAATGTTGTATCATGTAAGATAAATTTATTTAGAGTAAAAATAGTTAAATTTCATCCTCTAAGACCAAGTCAACCTGCTAAAAGATAAGTCGTCCTAACAATGACAAGTCAGATTCATTAGGGCTACTCAAAGAAGCTTATATGAAGAGCTTGACCTCATTTTAAGACAATATCAAGCACGTTTGATCAAGACAAGAAGAATACCTACAATACAAACGAATAAGATGAGAAGAAAAGGAGTAAGAGAAGAACATTTAAAGACTATTTTTGGGACATCTTCATCTCATGTGCGAATAAACTAAGGCATCATTATGCTGCAAAAAGATAGAAAATTACAGTAACCTTGAGAGACTGAAATCAGGTGTCAAAAGGACCATCTTACAAGACGAGTTACTAAGGAAGAAGCTTCTCCCCATACAAAGGTAGAAAGATACATAGTTCACCATATTTCCTCACATGTTCCAAATTAAGTTTTTTTTCCAGTAGAGATATCAAAATGCAATCCTAAAGAAACAACCAAATTTCTTGGAGTATTGAAGAAGTTTGACTTGGGGTGACTTTGTGAAGAACTAGCTCATCAAAGGATAGGTTGACTTGGTCTTGGAATGTATTTATCAAGGGTCTTAGGTATTGGAATGATGGAAGTCTAGTGTTGGAATTGATTTCAACAAGATCTTGGTGTTGTTGGTCATATGCATGAGTGATGTGTTTTGTAATTTAATTGATGTTAAATTACTTCATAAATTATCTACCAAGACTTGTAAACTGATGAAGTATATGTGCACCATTTGTGCTAGGATTCCTTATCATGTGGATAATTTTTAAGTTGAATTAGGATGTTTTTATGCACATGCTTTATCTAATAATTCAAACTAAAAAGATTGTCACTCTTGCAGAAAAGGAAAGTTCACATTGAAAGAAAGATAAAACTAATTTTAAGGGAAAATATAAATGTCACACTTGGAAAAATTAAATTTTCACACTTGAAAGAAAAGTAAACTAATTTTAAAATTCAAAAATAAATACCACACAAACAAAATCAAATTTAAATCTACTTCACACTTGGCAGAAAGGAAATCTAAATCTTAAAGTAAAGAAATAAATAAAGTCTACTTCTACTTCACACTTGGCAGAAAGGAAAACTAAATATTAAAGTGCAGAAATAAATAAAGTCTACTTCTTCTTCACACTTAATGGAAATAAAACCTTGAAGGATACTTAATTGCAAATCTTAAAATCAATTGATTATACTTCCTATCTCTTTAAACGAAATCTACATGTGCATAATAAATCCCATTGATTATTTTCTTTATCATTCTCAAAACAATATTATCCATGAAAATATTCACGCAACGAAATGATTAGATCTATGAAAGAAATATTTAGCAAACTCTGTAAGAATCTACTAAGGATCAAAATGGAAATATTACTTATGATAATCTAATGCCATAGAACTAAAATATAAAACTAAAATAGAAATGAAAATGAAACCTTACAGCTCTTAGGGGGCGATCCTGTGAGTTGTAGGTATGCATCAATAACTAGAGACTAAATACGCATTTAAGCACAACACATAGAGGAATAACAAGATCACTTTTTAATAATTGCAAGGAGTATTTCAAAGTAATTATCAGTCTGTCATCATCATGCCGAGAGGTAGTTTTATAACCTCCTTCAATAAAATGTTTTGATATTTCTAAGCCTATCCTTCTCGACAAAAACTCTAAAAATAACATGAGATAACATGAAATAGCGATTCATTATAATTTTCTCTCGGAGAAGAAAATCATGAGGAAAAATAGCATCTTCATCCTTATCATCGATCTCCTTTCTCACTTGGTTTTTCTCCAACTCCTTTTCCACTGGGTTGACCTTCTTATAGGACATCATCGTCATCTTGTCGGATCATGGAGATAAGTAAATATTGTTATGCAAGTTTTCAGCTACCTATCCATATAGTTTTTACCAACTTGGAGTTTTGGAACCTACATATTCTTCAAATGAGTTGCAAAATTGTTTATTAGTTGCACCATTGATGCAATTCGGTAGGTTATGCAAATAATAAAGAATAATGAAACTATGAATAAAATATGATTAATTACCTATTTTTTCCAATAAACTTGTAAGTTGACACCTTATTAAGATATTTATGGTAAAAATGGAGGAGAATGGAGTTTAAGGATGGTGTCAAAAAGGGACAATTTTTTTCTTCAACATTCCCCCACATAGAAGATATTGCATGTCCTCATGCACAAAATTTCAAAAGTGTGTAACCCATTCTGTCATTAAGCTATCTCTGAGGCCTTAGAAAGAACATCTAAATTATTTCTCCTTTATTTTCTTGTACTGACTCCCATCCTTGATTTCTTCATTAAGATCATGTACTTCAAACTTCTGACCTTTATCTTAAGAAATTAATTTTGTCTTTCAATTTCTTGTTTTCTTGTACCAGTAACAAAGATGTAGGAGAATATTATCATTTTGAGTATTCTGAATGCCATTTTTTACTTTCATTACTTCATGTTCATGCTTGAGATACTTATTTAACACTTCCAGTTCATAAATTTCTTGTTTAAGAACATCTTCAATTCTAGGTTCTTCTAAAGGATCGAAATGAGCTTCTTCATTTAAATTTCTTCCTGATTTGATGATGAATCAATAGTTTTCCCTTTAGCTTTCTATTCAAGAGAATCTATATAATCATACATTTTTTGTTGAAAAGGTTCGATTTTAGGGGTTTTCCTAACTAGACTTGCAATTAGTGATGGTACTCTCATTTCTTCTTCTCCTTCTAAATAAATAAACCCAGGAGACTGTTCAGACTGTTCATTGGTTTGTTTCTTAAGTCATGCACTTCTTCTTACTTTTATAGGTGATTATTCATTAGTGTGATAACATTTTTTCTTGCTAACTTTTTATTTCTCTATTATTTTTGTTGATGGACCTTCATATGTACTGATGTGTTTCTTCCTTTTACCATTCCTCTATTTAAGGTTTTATAAAAAAAATTCAAGCGGATTTCATCATCAGAATCCTTATGTGTTTTCCTATCTTCTTGTATTTCAGGTGTAGGTGAATCTTGGTCTTGAATTTTAGGGTTTGAATAAAGTTTTCATCGACTCTTCTTTATTTTAGAACTGGGTTCATCTCGCTCAACCTCCTTGGAATGATTTCGAACCAGAAAATCCTCCCAATTATCTCCTTTACTCCTTAAATGAGCTTCAATCAAAATATTTACTAACCCATGATGATACAGAGAATTATCAATAAATTTTATTTTTCTTTGAATATTAGAAGCCATTTTTCTTAAACTACAAAGCATGAAATATGGTAAATTGATTTAGTTTCCATTAGTGAAATGCATCAACAATCGAGCATAATAAAAGAACATATTCCCAAATCTTCCCTCACAAGTTATAAATTTGTGTATGATCAACAACATGTTTCTCCATTTAATTTTTAGGGTTGTTACTAGAATTCCTTTCTTGAAAACAAAGATGTCCATACCTAGGTTTTTAAGGAATACCTCCCACTCTTTTTCCTTGATTTTCAGTTTTTAAACCAACTTTCCCCATTTCTCGGTAATTTTGTAGCTTCCACCATGAACGATTGTGTCTATAACAACTTAATATCCCTAATTTCTACTTCTATACCATCATAGGCCTGAGAAAACTATTTTTTGACCTCCTTCTCATACCCATCGAAATTCTCAAAGAACTGTAACCATTGTGCCTTCTACAATTGTTATTTCACTTGTGGATAGGCTTCAAGAAATTTCATTCCATTTGGCTCAGAACACACAATAACACCCATGTCAAGGAAGTATCATTCTTTAATTTCCCTTTTTGACAGGGTTATGGAGTGTAATAAGGACTGGGGATGGAATTTCGGTAGCGGTTGAGGTGCTTTCGACAATGGAATAGCGCTATGAACCGAACTCACAAAATAGAAGAAAATATAGATCAACAAATTAGAAATAAGCCTCTTCAAGGGGGAAAACTCCTTTACATTACATTAATGAATAATTCTTGGATGATACAGATGACAAAACCTATTTTATATATATAGGAGTCCATGGGGTCACAATATAATCCTATCTGACCTAACAATAATAATGTAATGGCACAATAATAACAATAGTGGGATTTTATGGGGCACAATAATAACAATATGGGGACTACAGGGGCACAACAATAAAAATAATGAGGCTACACTAACAAAAATAAGGGACTACACTAATAATATAGGGACCTAACATGCCCCTCTCCAAAAAATGTTGTCCTCAATGCTTGAGTAGTTATGGATGCTTCTGTATAAAAGTATCATCCTCCCATGTGAAATATTCAGTGGGTAAGTTCTTCCACTTGATGAGATACAATGAAATTGATCGATTTTGTAGCTATCAAGTTCTTGTTTCCATGGAATATTCAAGTTCCAATATGATTTTTCCTTCCTCATCAAGTTCTGGAAATATTTTTTGGACTGGACGTTTGTCACCTATAACATTATTTAAGCATGAAACATGGAAAACTGGGTGCACTCGGGAAGATGCAGGAACCTCCAATTTGTATGCCATAGTACCAATATTTTACAACACCTTGTAAGGACCATATTACTTTTGCGATAATTTATTATCCTTCTTAGCTTGCTTGAGGGACATTTGTTTGTATGGTTGTAGTCGTAAAAATACCGAGTCACCTAGATCAAAAATTCTCTTGTTGTTATGTTGATATGCCTGTTGTTTCATTTGATTATGTACCAAATTTAGGTTATCCTTTAAGAGTTGGAGAACTTGTTGTTAATGCTCAATTTGATCTTCCATTGCTTGAACCTTAGATTTTTCTCTTAAATATGATGTGATGGATGGTGGATGATATCCATAAGTGCCATAAATGGGGTCATTTTTGCTGCAGTGTGGAAGGAAGCATTATACCACCATTCAGCCAGAGGTAACCACTTGACCCATTGTGTTTGTTTATCATATAAAAAGAAATGAATATATCCCTCCAAACATATGTTCACTATCTCAGTTTTCCTATCGGATTGAGGATGATAAGATGAGCTATGAGCTAGTTGAGTAACCAAACAAGAAAATAATTCCGTCCAAAAATTTCCAGTGAAAATGGGATCTCTGTCACTTACAATAATCATTGGGTTTCCATGTAGCTTTTTAATTGTTTCAATAAATGTAGTAGCAACTATACTCACATTAAATGGATGAGAAAATGCACAAAAGTGTGCATACTTGGTAAGTCTATAAACTACCACCATGATGACTCTCTTTCCTTCAGACTTAGGTAAACATGTGATAAATCCATTGAAACCTCCTCCCAATGTTGACTTGGAATGGATAAAGGTTGTAGCAGACTCAGGGTCTTAATTGTCTCAACTTTATTTTGCTGGAAAACCAAACATTCCGCCATAAACTTTTGAATATCATATTTAAGGCCATCCCAAAAAAAAAAAAAAAATCTTCACTCTGTGGTAAGTTTTTAAAAATCCTGAGTGCCCTCCTAAGGAAAAGGTATGCAATTCAAAAGAATCTTTTGTTTTAATTGGGAATTATTACAAATATATAAGTGATCTTTGTACCATAAGAAATCATTTTTCCAACTAAATGTATCAGATGTACTAGGGTCTTGCTGCAACTTTTGAATAAGTGTCCACACTTCTTCATCATTCTTCCATTCCTCCCTTGATTCAGATATCTAATCTGGTTGGATAATAGAAATGGCACAAATAAATGCTTCCACATCCTCATCCTTTCTTGAGAGTGCATTTGCAACAACATTTAGCTGCCCTTTTTTATAGATGATTTCAAAGTCATAAACCAACATCTTTGTGACCCATTTTCACTGCTCTTATGAAGATAGTCTTTGTTCAAAAAATTATTTAAGACTATCATTATCAATTTTTACCTTAAATTGTCTTCACATTAGGTGAGGTCGTCATTTATTTAGTGCATGTAGTATTTCCAATATTTCCTTCTCATAAATAACTTTTTGTAAAAAATTTCCTTTGATTGGATGACTTTCAAAAGCAATGGGTCTTCCTTCTTGTATTAAGATAACACCAATTCCATTTCCCGAGGCATCACATTCCACAATGAAGGTTTTTGTGAAGTCTTGTGTAGCTAAGACCGGTGCTTGGAACATTGCCTTTTTAAGATGTTCAAAGGCCTTAGTTGCTTCAAGATTCCATGAAAATGCATCTTTCTTCAATAATGTTGTTAGAGGTGTTGCTATTCTCCCATAATTCTTAAAAAACTTGTGTTAATACCCTACTTAACCGATAAATCCTCACAACTACTTTATGGTTATGGGGACTTTCGATTCCTTAATGGCTTTAATTTTGTTAGGGTCTACCTTAACACCCTCCTGAGGTACAATATGACCCAGATATTCCACCTCTTGTACTCGAAAGAAACATTTGGAAGTTTTTTCATATAATTGTTTCTCCTCCAATAGTTTGAGCACCCTATCAACATGTTGAACATGATACTTCCAAGACCTGTTGTAGATTAGTATATCATCAAAAAATACTAACACAAATTTTCTAAGAAAGGGTTTGAAAATGGAATTCATCAACCCTTGAAATGTAGAAGGTGCATTGGTAAGGCCAAAGGAATGACCAAGAATTCATAATGACCCTCATGAGTTCTAAATGTTGTTTTCGGAATGTCTTTAGTCTTCATTCTAATTCGATGATATCCTAAACGAAGATCCAACTTGGTGAAATAAATTGCTCCATGTAATTCATCCAATAATTCATCAATCACAAGAATGGGAAATTTATCTTTAATAGTGAGCTTATTGAGCTTCGTATATCCCAGACACATGCGCCATGATCCATCCTTCTTGTGCACCATTACTACTGGAGTAGAGAAATAACTTTGACTAGGTTGAATTATACCAACCTCTAGCATTTTTGTAATCATATGTTCAATTTCACTCTTTTGGACATAAGGATATCTATAAGGCATGATGTTTGGAGGAACGCTTCCTGGAATCAAATGAATATCATGATCATGATCATGAATAGGTGGGATTCCTTTGGGAGTTTTAAACACCTTGGAATGATTGTCCAAGAATTTTTGGAGATCTAGAGAAATAGATGATTTTGATGTTGGAACTTGTAGTGAGAATAATTGTGAAATTACACCTTGTTGTTCTTTCTTCATAAGCTTTATCATGACTTTAGAGCTTATTATATTTCCTGGCTTCCCTATGATACCCCATAATTCAACTTCCTTTCCTTCCGAAAAAAAATTCAAGAAAATTTCTTGAAAATTAAAAGCTACCATCCCCAAAGATTGTAACCATTGTACTCCTAGTACAACATCAGCACCACCCATTGGAATGGAGAGAATTGGACTATTCAATACATATTCTCCCATTTTTAGCTTGATATTATGGCACTTTATAGAGAAATTTATAGTTCCTCCATTTGAAACCATCACTTGACACTCTGGTGCTGGGTATAGGAAGAAATTCAATTCATTGGCTACCTTACAATGAATAAAATTATGGGTACTACTCGGATCAATTATCACTATTACATTTTTATTTTTGATATTTCCTTCTATCTTGAGATTTTGAGCAGTGGTAATTCCTACAAATGCATTACAAGATATGGTCAGATTCATTTCTTCTTTCTCTAGGGTTGGTTCCTGGCATATATCCTCTTCTTTTGAAGTTTCTTGTTCCTTTTCTTCCTCCTCTTCACAATCTATGTAAAAGAATTTCTTCTCAACAAACTTATGACCTTCAGTGTATTTTATATCACAACTATATCAAAGCCCTTTTTCTTTTTTTCCTTCCAATTGTTGTGGTGTCAAGATTGTAGGTTGTGGAATTATAGGAGTAGAAACACTTCCATCTTTATAGTTTTGAGTGGTAGGCTTCCTTGTCACCATAATTTTTCTTTCAATTTTTCTTGCCGACCATAATGCCTTATCCAATGAATCAGGTTCCCAAAGGTGAACCTCATGTTGAATGTTATCCTCTAAATTCCCTCTGAATACATCAATCATGTGATCCTTTGGAATATCCTTTACCCTTATATTCAATTTTTTGAAGTCCTCAATGTGCTCCACCATTGAACCCTTTTGTTTGAAATTTATCAATTGGCTAAAGAATGTGTTTCGCTTTGTATCCTCATAATGTACTATCATTTCCTCCGTAAAAATTGACCAAGTGATAATTTTTTTACGAGAGAAAAGCCATAGATACCATACAAATGTATTTTTTTCTAAATATAAAGTTTCAATGCGTACCTTTTGCATGTTTTTCACATTATGGAGATCAAAGTATTGCTCCATATGTAGTATCCATGTTACAAGATCCTTGCCGTCAAACTTACTCATATCGATCTTTGGAATATGGTTGGTCTTCAATCCAACATTAGAGCATATTAAATCACGATCAACATTTATTTTTTTCTCATCATGAGTTTCCTCTACTACCTTTTCACCATTAGGAATCTTTTCTTGTAGCAACTTTTCCAAACCTTCCATGTATTTCTTCAAATATTCCATGTTGCCTTCTACACCATCCATCTTATCCAAACCTTCCTTCAAACCTTCCATGTCTTTATTCAAATATTCCTTGTTTCCCTCTATACCATCCATCTTAGCTTCCATATCATTCTTCAAACCATCCATATTAGCTTCCACGTATTTCTTCAAGCCATCCATCCTAGCTCCCATTTCATTTTTGGTTACTTTTTGCAAGAGAGAAATTTGTTGCACTTGGTCTCATAATTTTGATATATCATGTTGCACTTCTTCATCTACATGTGTCATAGTAGAGCTTTCTAAGGGCTTAAAGGGCATGGAATTATTTTTGGGAGGTATTATAGAACCAAATACTTCTATCTATGTTTCAATATGCCCTTTGAATCACTTCAAACTAATTTTTCAAACGCGAGTTATGTAATTAAAAACACACACACACACACACACCTTTTTCTTTCTTTTAAGAAGCTCGATGTTTATACTGATGTATCTCTGCAATTTTGGATCACCAATATTTGAGACTTGATCATGTATTAGCCCTTTGAGTATTCTTTCCAATTCCATAGGTCAGACCTGATTTGGATTCTTCAAGGAAAAATTATGTCTAATATTCCACAGTGACCTAATTATGGACTAGTTCCCACGTGTCATTGTTTCGTCCTTCATATCTGCAATCGATACAAAAGAAACTAAAGTTCACGCAATTTTGGCACATTTTACATAATTCCAATCCAATTTCTGAAACGAAATTTATGATGATTTTCCCTCGGCCACCCGTTTGAGATGAAATTTAGGAGCATGAAAAAACCCTAACTCCCTCAGATCCTATCTCCGAAAATATAGCGAACCAAGGTCTGAAATTTATACATAACGTTCCTCAGGATCTCAGCTCAAATGGGTGTTTTTTGTAGCTTCTGAAACTTTTCAGAAAAAAATTTATAGTAAAATATCCACAATGACCTGTTTGAAGCAGTGAAACCCTATAATCCAAAGCTCTGATAACAAATGTTATGAATGCAACTCACAAAATAGACAAAAATATAGATCAATGGCTTATAAATAAGCCTATTCGAGGGGGAAATATCCTCTACATTGCATAAATGAAAAATTCTTGGATGATAGAGATGAAAAAACCTCCTTTCTATATATAGGAGTCCATGGGGTCTCAATATAATCCTAGCCAACCTAACAATATTAATGTAAGCATACAACAATAACAATAGTGGACTTTTATGGGGCACGATAATAAAAATATGGGGATTACAGGGGCACAACAATAACAATAAAGGGGCTACACTAACAACAATAAGGGACTCCACTAGTAATATAGGGAACTAACAAACATGGCTGAAGGAAATGGGATATGATGCGAAGAAAGTGTGATGGGATACAGAGGAAATGGGATGATATATGAAGGAAGAGGGGTAAATTCAAATGATAGAAAGGTTTTCAATAAAAGTTTCATTCCATTTTGATAAGAAATGCATATATTTCTTAAAGAAAATCATGAGAACCAATGTCATGTCATAACAAGGGTAATCATTATTTGTTATGGTGGAGGAAATTGTTATAATCATCAATTTATATCATAACTCAATGTTTCTTTTAATATTTCACTAATATTTACATACATTGTATTATGCCTCAATGATTTGTTGATTTTTTCTTTTGTAGGTTGGTGAAGTTTCTTTAACTGTGATCTCCATTCAATTTTCTTTGGCCATGACCTTCATTTTCTTTGGCTGTAATTTTTGAAGTTGGTTGTGGAATTTCATGATAGTTGTAGATTATTGACAATTTTGTAATTGTCTTATTTTTCCAAAATAGGAATAAAACGACTTGGGACAAGAATAGGAAAATTAAAGAAAATCTTGGTTGTCAAGAATTCTTGGTTTTCAACTTAGATTTTCTATATAAACATGCCAACAATGTTGGTTTTCATGGTTATATATATATATATAAAGAAAATAGAAATAAATTTGCAATCTAAGTTGGAGAGGAAGAAGAATCTTTCCTGACCAACTTCAAATCAAGATTATCTTGTAGATTTCTAATGAACTCTTCTCTTGTTAATGGTTTAGGATATATTTGTAATATATGACCATTTACAAGGAAAGTTACTTTTTATTTATCAATGGTTTTAATTCTGACTGCTCCATTATCAAAGACATTTTCAACCTCATAAGGACCAAGGAAACAAGTTTGAATTTTTCCTTGAAAATCTTTAAATTTAGAAAAAAAAAATTATGCCTATTCATCTAACTGGAACTTCCTGTCTTTGATAAAATTATGATTCCATCTAGAACTTTTGTTGTTGAACTATGTTGGTTATGTGAATAACATCTTTACGAATCTCATGAAGTTCATTCAATTTCTCCATTCTTTGTTTGTGTGCTTCTGATAGATCAAGACCCAATTTGATTGTTGTTTTGTAGGTCTTTATTTGGAATTCAATAGGGAACATGACTTGTTTCCCATAAACAAGTTCATAAGGAGTATGCCCTGTTGTGTTTCTCCATGTGGTACAATATGACCACAAAGTTTCTGGAAGCTTTTCTGCCCAATCCTTTCTATGCAGATGCACAGTTTTGGTAAGAATTGCTTCAAGTACTTTATTAGTTGATTCAACTCACCCATTTTCTTGGGGATGATGTGGAGTATATTTTTGATGTTTGGTTTTTTATTCCCCCATTATCTTCTACACCAAATTAAATGTAAATTGAGTACCTTGATCTGTCAAAATTTCCCTTGGGACACCAAAATGAGTAAATATATCCTCAAAAAGAAATGAAACTAAAAAAAATTCAGTAGCAAAAGGAAGTGATTTAGATTCTACCCATTTCGTGACATAATTTGTATAGACAAGAATGTACCTTTTTTTTCTTGATGGTGAATTAATTGGACCAACAAAATCCAAAGCCCACTTTTCCAAAGGTTCAATAATTACCTGGGGTTTTAGAGGTATCTCATATGAAGGAATGAGCTTTCCCATTCTTTGACAACTATCACATCTCTTAAAATATTATTTCGCATATTTAAAAAGAGAAGGCCAATAATATCCTAAAAGAAGGGTTTTATAGGAAGTTATTTTATCAACAAAATGTCCTCTGCATGGTTCATCATGACAAGCCTTTAATATTTCTGGTACTTCATCCTCTTTGACACATCCTCAAATGATTAAATTAGGTCATGTTTTGTACAATTCTCCATTTATACATGAATACGATGCACTAGTTTGAATAACTTTCCTTTTTTCTTGAAGAGACAAATATGAAGGAAACTTCCTTGTAGCCAAATAATTAGCAATATATGTAAACCAAGGATATTTAATAGATACTGCAAAAAGATTATTTGTCAGGAAAATTATCTTTTATAGTAACATCCTTATTATCATTTGGATTATAGGTAGAAAATTAATAACTATATTCTCCTTTTGAGGTCTATCCAAAATAGTAATATTGAGTTATTTTAATAACAATAACCATCGTGTACCTCTTCCATTAGTAATAGATTTATTCATTAAATATCTAAGTGCAAAGTGATATTTATGAACAAAAGTTTCATAACCAATGATATAATGTCGAAACTTACTAATAGAATGTAAAACAACTAAAAACTCCTTTTTTATTACTGTATAATTCAACTCTGCAAGAGTCAAATTTTTACTCCTGTAATAAATGGCATATGGAGTCAAATATTTATATCCCAATACAACTACTAAGGTTGTATTTGAAGCATCAGTTGAAATATGAAAAGGGAGGTTCCAATTTTATCCTCTTAAGATGGGTGCTTCAAAAAAAATTTCTTTCAATGTTTCAAAGGCTTTTTGGCAGTGAATATTCCAAATGAATTCACAATATTTTGTAAGAAAATTGAAAAGTAGAGAGCCTATCTTGGTGAAATTGTTTATAAATATTATGTAATAACCAGTCAAACCAAGAAAACTTCTAACATCGCTTTGACAAGTAGGAACTGATAATTTGGAAATAACTTCTACTTTAGATGCATCCACTTTAATTTCATCTCCTGGAATGTGGTGGCCTAAAAAAATTCCCTTGTTGAACATCATAAAACGGATTTTTCATGGCTTAATGAGAGGTTTGTTTCCTTACATCTAATAAGAAAATTTTCCAAATTTTCGAGAGATTCCTCAAAATAATTCCCATAAGCCATAAAATCATCCATATAAAATTCCACACAATCATGACTTAAATCATAAAAAATGCCTAAAACTACCATTTGGAATGTTGCAGGTGCATTAAATAATCCAAAATGAAGTTCTTTATAAGCATAAGTTCCCCATGGGAACGTGAAAGTTGTTTTGTCTTGATATTCTAGAGCTACTTGGATTTGGTTATATCCATTAAAACTATCCAAGAATGAAAAATAATTTTTACCTTCCATTGTATCAAGGACTTGATCTATAAAGGGAAGTGAAAAATGATCTTTCAAGGTGGATTTATTCAATTCCCTATAATCCATGCATACTCTCCATTTTCCATTTTTCTTTGGAACTATCACTAATGGTGAAACCCAACGACTATCATATATTGGATAAATTAATTTCACATTCAACAATTTTTGCAACTCCTATTTAACGATTTTCCTTAGATTTGGATTCATCCACCAATGAGGTTGTCAAATTGGCCTCACATATTCTTCAATATAGATATGATACATACAAGTGTTAGGATTAATTTATTTCATATCAGTGTATTCCCATGCATAAGAAGATGATCCAGGTGGATATTGGTGGCCACCCACCTATTCCATTTAGACCCCCACCATTGGTTCTTTCAATTTTTTAGTTTCATCATAGATTACTATTTTTAGCAGTTTTCCAGGTCTTGAACTTCCAGAGCTGGTTTGAGGCTCTAAACAAAGTTTTTAGGAAAAACCGGTAGAAACATGGAAGTTCTTTAATTTTTCTCACATCAAAAGTTGTAGTCCTCAAATATATCTTTCTAACAAGGTATTGAGCACGTCAAACAAAGATCATATGCCAAAGTTATGTCCTGGGGAAGTTGATGTACCAATTTACCCAAACGAGGCCCATAATTTTGGCGCTTCGTCTCCTAGGGTTAGGTTTTTGGATGTTTAAGGTTTTCCATTTTTTCTCAACAATAAATAGGACTTTGAGCTTCATTGTAACATAGTTTAGAGGCCTATAGCCGCCACATCTCTTCTTAGAGATAAGCTATCAATGCCCTAGCTAGTTTATTTTCATTCTGTCTAGAAACAAATTTCAGTTATTTGATATTAATGAAATTAAGTATTATTTCCACCACATATCTGTGTTTATGTCTATTTATGTACTTTCTTATGTTCTTGCATAAATTTAAATCAATGGTATCTGAGGGGTCTACTCTTTCTCGATCCTTCTTTTCATGTCCCCAACGAGGTCAGGGTATAAGCAGTTAGGGCTCAATCTGGTTGAACCTTTGCAAGACCAGCCTCATAAACCCTGACAACCACCCATGGGGGATAAAATGAAATATGAGGGAGCAAGAGATCCTATCAAAATATTTCTCTAGGAGGCCCTCGAAAAACAAAGGAACGCGATGATGGATAACTTTTCCCAGATCCTTCAACGACTGCCCACTAGAGGCGCATCTGCATCCAGTAGCAACTCTGGAGGCACAACTCCTTTTAAGGTAAAATTAAACTTTGATATTCCCATATTTTATGGCCAAATAGATGAATACGTCGTAGATATATGGTTGAATCTATTAGAGGGATATTTCTTAGTTCATGACTTTTCCGACTGGGAGAAGATTATTTTTGCACTCCTCAAATTCGCCCCCCATGTCAAGGACTGGTGGGAAACCTACTATGAGTAGAAGGAAGAGAGGGAACCCTCTCTGTTCTCAGTTGCACCCACTTTGAATTCATTCTAAGACGACATCAAGAAAAAATATTACTCTGTGGAGAGCTATGAGGACAAGTACATCTAATGGACCATGTTATGAAACCAACTCCAAATATAGAAGAAAAGGGATATCAACGCCTTAGAAATCAGCCACTTTGAGGGGGAAACCTCCAATACATTACATAAATCAAGAATTCTTGGATTATACAAATGAAAAAACCTTCTTTCTATATATAGGAGTCCATGGGTCACAATATAATCCTATCTAACCTAACAATAATAATGTAAGGGCACAATAATAAAAAAATGGGGGTTACAGGGGTACAAAAATAACAATAAGGGGGGCTACACTAACATAATAAGGGACTACACTAGTAATATAGGGACCTAACATTCCCCTCTCCTTCAACAAGTGTTGTCCTCAACGGTTGATTATTTCTTTATGCTTCTGTATAAAATTCTCATCCTCCCATGTGGAATATTCTACAGGAAATTTCTTCCACTTTCTAAGATACTCTGAAATTTATCATACTTGTAGAGTTCTTGTTTCTATGACTTCTTCATAACTTCTTTGGATGTGATGTTGATCTTCATGTTGTTTCATTTGATTCTGCACCAAAGTTAGGTTATCCTTTGAGAGTTGGAGAACCTGTTGTTAATTCTCAATGTGATCTTCCACTACTTCATTATCCATATTATATTTCATTTGATCCTTCAAAACATCCAACTTAGCCTTCATTTTTTCTTTTAAACCATCTATGTCATCTTTGATTGCTCTTTGTAAGATTGAAATTTGTTGCACTTGGTACCGTAATTTTGATATCTCATACTGTAACTCTTCCTCTTCATGCGTCATAGTATAGCTTTATGAGGTCTTAATGGGTATGGAATTATTTTTTGGAGGCATTATAGAACCCAATACTGATAAAAATTCTTCAATATGCCCTTGGAATCACTTCAAACTACATTTTCAAACAAACGTTATGCAATTTTAAAAAACAAATATACACCTTTTTCTTGATTTTGAGGAGCTCTATATTGAAACTGAATTATCTCTGTGATTTCGGATCTTCAATATCTGAAAATTTTCCCTATAGTAGCCCTTTGAAGCTTATTTCAAATGTCACATGTCTGACCTAATTTTGATTCTTCAAGGCAAAGTTATGCCCAATCTCCCACAATGACCTAATTATGGACTAGTTCAGTAGAGTGAACTTATACAGCGTGCCACGTTTCACTGTTTCCTCCTTTGGCTCTGAAATTGATACACAGGAAACTACAGTCTGTGTACTTGTGGAAAATTTTTATAGAATTCCAATCTGATTCTTAGAGAGAGCGAGAGTTATGAAAATTTTCCCACGGTCACCTCTTTGAGATGAAATTCGGGAGCCTGCAAAATCCCTAACTTCCATAGACCATATCTTCGAAAATATTGCGAATCAAGCTCTAAAATTTTTCCACAATTTTCCTCAGGATTTTGGCTTCACTCTTTCAATATTTCATCTTCTGAACCCTAGTATAAAAATCATTATAGAGAAAATTCCACCATGACCTGCTTAAGTTAAATTCAGGAGCCTACAAAAAGCCCTAACTTCCACAGATCATATCTCCAAAAATGTTGTGAACCAAGATCTTAAATGTTTCCATGATGGTCCTTAGGATTACGGCTTCGTGCTGTAAAATTTTCATCTTCTGAAAATTCATAGAAAAAATTTTATATCAAAAATTCCACGATGACCTGTTTGGAGCAACGAAACCCTAGAATCCAAAGCTCTGATACCAAATGTTATGAAACCATCTCCAAAAATAGAATAAAAGAGAGATCAATTCCTTATAAATCAGCCACTTCGATGGGGAAACCTCCAATACATTACATGCATGAACAATTCTTGGATTATACAAATGACAAAACCTCCTTTCTATATATAGGATTCCATGGGGTCACAATATAATCCTAGCCAACCTAACAATAATAATGTAAGGGCACAATAATAACAATATGGGGGTTACAGGGGTACAACAATAACAATAAAGGGGGATACACTAACGTAATAAGGGACTAAACTAGTAATATAGGGACCTAACAGACCACACTGTAGTAGCAAAGGGATCAAGATGTGCACGAACTGACGAATTTGTTCCATACCATGTGTTATGAAGGTAAATCCTCTCTGTGGATAGAGACAATCCCTCTAGCCCTAGAGTGGGTCTAGTAGCAAAAGGAAAAACTAGAGTGTAGGCTCCTAATTACTGAATGAAATAGACTGAGTAGATCAACCTACCTGGAGTCCAACGCTGTCATCATGGTTGTTATAATGGTGGCCTCTCGATTCCTGTCTCGGCAAGTCACGATCCTTTCGCAGCGATGCTCAGATACCTGCATAGGATCAATAAACAAGATCAGCATATAAAACAATGATGTCATTCATAATTACTAACCAGTCAAGGAGGGTTAAGCATATTGCATCAAATAAAACACATCAACGTAAAATGGGAACCAGACAATAGTTATACATATGTATTAATAGAAGAAAGAGTTACAACCAAGCCTTGATGTCGCATCCTCCTTCAGTGGGGTTCACTTGAAGCATGTCTCGTTGAATGTCAGGGAATTCGGATGGGATAAAGGCATAAGCCTAAACTCTCTCAATAAGGGACTCTTCCGTTCTATCTTGAATAGAAATCCCTCCAGCGTTTCTGCTATATTATCTTCAGTTCAGCTAGCTTCATCAATGGAGGATGGCTATATTATAGAGGGACAGGAGGAGGTTGGGATCCCTACTATGGTGGAAGGGAGGCCTTATCCCTTGGGAGGTTTCCCCAAAAGGTGGAAACAAGAGGCCAAAGGAGGAAGGTCATGGTTATTCAGTCGAACCACTCCCCATGACTCATCCACGAAGTTGTTATGATCGAAACTTCACCTCTATTTTAAAAAAATGTTCCATAAATAGATTGGCATGAGGGCCAATATTAATCCGCCTCATCAGTGCGAGGGCATAACTGGCTACCAGCGCCAAGGCAAAAACAGGTGTTTGTGGTGGTCTGTTCAGGAAATGGTCAACAGAAGGAATGTTAGACTCATGGTAAGGGATGCAATGATGGTATTTTCAAGGCATGAAACTTTATTTTTATCACATAAATGAGCCTCCAATGTGCAGTCATGGGGATTTCAGGGACAGTGAAAAAATGTTGTGTAACAGATGCCCCCTAAAGCATGAGGTCCGAGAGAGAGGAAGGGGTGAAATGATTTTTGAGAACACGTTCGAACCAAACACCACCATCAGTAGACCTACAATGACAAATACAATTGACATCTTTGAGACATGATTATGTGGCATGGTCGCAACCATCCATAATAGAGTACATATAAAGTGATATCCATGGTATGGACTCAGCCATTTAGCAGTAAGGATCAACAAATAGACTTAGGTATGGTCCCAGCCATCCAATCAAAAGAGTCATGTAATAAAGTCATGATAAATCATAATACCCCGCAACCTGAATCTTATCAAACAAAATCTAGGGTCTTGTGCTCCATCTCAACCATAAAAGTACAAATTCAAGCATGCGAATATATGAGCTATAGTCGAACATGCAAGAAAGTCACTTAATTACCAACCAATGATGAAATCTCTTAACAAGTGCGATAGAAACCACCAATAATTACAATGGTTCTCAAGGTACAGTACATACAATCCATGGAATTTAAACAGTGATCTGGTGTCTAACACCCGTAGAATCACTCGATCGAAGGCCAATGATGTGGACCTATCATTGAAATGCGAAGAACCTACCATTGAGGCATGCAGGCTCCTAGGTACCGATAGGGAGTCTCTAGATCAAATTCCTGGAAAATGAGTTGAAGTCGAAAAGAAGTGACTTGGTCGAAGGAGGGCCATAATTTTTCCCACATCATCGACACGAGATAGAGGAACATGATGATAGTGAATCAAGACCAACAGAGAATCAGAGGAAGGTTTAAAACTATAGAGGAAAAATTCTCTTGAACATATTAGTGACACGACTCTGGATTTGGCAGTATTTGACATCAAGGGATCTGAGGTCATGATGATGTGGCAAAGATCATATGAGAGGTCAAAAAAAATTACCCAAACCCACGGAGGCAACAAATGACAAAATGAGATGTCCCCAACACAACACGAAATGCAGACGAGTGTCATGTTCAAGAGCGATATACTGCCAACATAACTAAATACTGGTTCAATTTTCCCCCACCATTTCTGGCGAGTACCCCAATTATTTTTTTAAAACAAGCTTGAAGGGGATAGCATATGCTTGTGCTATAAGTTTTTCCTTTGGAAAAATCCAATCTAGTACATTTTACGAGCCCTAGGAAGGAGGAACTCGATGAATGTCATGGTGACGATGTCCGATGTCATCAGGGTTTAACGAGTCTAACAAAGGAAGAACTCAGCATCTTTTCATGTTTAAAGAGTTTGAAAAGAAGTGGAAAAGAAAACTCCAGCATGTCCCTTTTCGTAAGTAGTCTCTCAGATCTGAAAATGTAGAAAACAATATCTGAAAGAACCTCTTAGTCACAATTGGCTAAGGTATTCATTTTTTGTAAATAATCTATCCCAGCCCGAAAAAGGGGTAAACGTATACTGGGTAAATATCGTTTTGCAGCCATTTAACGAGTTCAAAACGAAAAGAATCTCAACAATATTTTCAGTTTTAGAGAGTCAGAGAAGAGTTGAAAGATGACTCCAGTAGTGACTTTTTCGTGTTTTTACCGAGTCTGAAAAATTATAAAATACAACTCATGAATTCATCACTATCTCATTAAAGACCTATCATTGCAAAAGAAATAAACGTAAAACCCATTTCTCGAAATAACATAATGTAATAATCGAAAAACATGTCTTAAAACCTAATTAGGGTTCTGAAAAGTTATAAAATGCCAAAAAATGGTAAAAAATAAATACTTTTCACTTTTACCTCTTGTGGAGCAATAGTGACCCATTTTACCTTGCGATCTTGCGGTGACGATAGTGGGCAATCCAGCAGACCAATCTCAAATCCGTCAGTTCTAGGTAAGATCCGACATCCTTCCCCACATTTTAAGCATTCTTTCATTACCTACAACCTTCAGTTTTGATTTCTGAGGGGGAAATTGTGAAAACTAGGGCACGACAGTCAGTGTGGGTTTCAGGCATGGACTTGCGCCAACCGCCCGATTTTTTGAACTGGGGCACACCCATTGGTGTGGTTATTTCAAAAACATTCATGCCAACTGCGAAAACCTTTTAAAGCTCACAATGCAAGGAATCAAGCCTAAATTTCACAAATTTCATCTTTTGATTTGGTTAATAATGTCCATATGAACATGTTTTCAGGTGAAAGAGCGACAAAATGGTGATTGAGTGGAAGGAACGGGAACACAATGAAGAGGATGAGCTTGCCATGGGAAATGAGAGATGCATGGAAGCTCTCAGAGACTGTGGACTGAAAAAATTCTTCTTGACACCGTGTCTCGAAGCTCAACAATAGTTGTTACAATACTTGATCAGTATCTAGGATGAGGATCAATAAAAATTCATTCTTCGAGATCAAGAGCTCGAGATTGATGTTTCAGATGTATATTTCATCACAGGACTGTTGTGGAGGGGGGTAACACCAATCATGACCGGTACCCATCCCACCAT
Organism: Pinus albicaulis; assembly: GCA_034641835.2. NCBI lineage: Eukaryota > Viridiplantae > Streptophyta > Pinopsida > Pinales > Pinaceae > Pinus > Pinus albicaulis. Next base: position 787,777,751 of record CM076571.1, read on the forward strand.
GGAGAGCATGGGCATGGTAATTGATAGGGTATGTCTAGGGGCACGGAAAGGGTCAAAAAGTGGGAAGGTGGACATCAAGACTATCCCAAATCTAATACTAAGGGTAGTGATACACATGATCACACGAGCTGCGAGATCGCAAGTACCGCATGAAGTAACAAAAACACAGCTACTTCTTACTATAGACTACTTGTCACTGACCCTTTACAACTAGGCATAGGCCATGAAAATCAATATGAAATGTCACATGACAAAGTGCAAGAAGGAAAAATTGAAACAATTTGGTTATGGATCTATTCTGGTATCGTTCTTCCTGGAAGGACTATCAATATTTTAGCATTAGGAGGTGATAGTCCCGACACCACCAACACTGGAACCACGGATGGATCAATGGGAAACTCTGATGCCAAGGTCAGGGGGCAGTCAACAGATGTCCTGGAGACTGGAGTTCTTTGATTGGCTTCGCCGATAGTTGATTGTCGTGCAGGACTAGCCCTACTCTGGCACATATTTCACTGGTGATCCGGACCTCCCGCTCTTGGAAGGAGAGGATTGGGATGAAGCACTTGGTAAGACTCATTTGTTTTTAATTTTTATGAGTATTATGATTTTTTGGTATGTATTTTCTGACACTTTATCCATGCATTTGTAGATGTAGGCCCAGAGAGACCTGCAGGGATGTCTCTGATAGCGAGGCAAATACCTCGCGATTTTGATGTTTCCCCTCAAGGTGAGGAGGAGGAGATCGTGCACAACTTGGAGGGAATCATCCGTGGGGCCCCAGACGATGCGCGGTTTGACAATGTTCCTTGTGCATATCAAAGACATACTGTAGGGGCAGTGACATGCTATCATGATCACCATGTCGATTAGACACCTAGGCTTTTATTTCTGCATTTTGAGAGACATGGTGTCTCAAGATGTAATAGAAACACGAATATTTTTTGAAACTTATGGTGGACACTGATGAAAACCTTTGATATATATATATATATATATATATATATATATATATTCCTATCTCATGTGATGATGATTGTACATATTACGCAAATGTCTATCTAATACAATGTTAGCCACTGTATCAGTTAATGCATTCATTTTTCTAGGAATATGTTGATATTTGATATAATCAAAATGTCTTTCCAGCAAACGAACACGTAAATACAATCTTAAAATGTGTGGGTTTCTAACTGAATAATGCCCATTAAGCTGAAGAACAACAAGTTGTGATCTATATTTACAACCAATGCACTAATTCCAAGGGTAATTGCCTTGGTTAACAGTTCAATGACAGCACTATATTTAGCGACATTGTTTGTAGTTCGTCTTAGACAAATACCTTGCAGGTCTATCAACTCACCAGCAGGATCATAAATCACCCAAGCTACTTAAGACAAGTTTTGGGTACTGCGAGAAGCACCATCCGCGAAACCGACATAAGGGGTTATAGATATCTGCATAATAAGCAATGACTCAATAAGCAGGAAAATGCTCACAAAACACACCAAGCCAAAAAATGTAAAAAAATGAAAAAAAACACCTATGTACACAAAACATGCACGAATGACTCATGCATAATACTTCTTGAGATACAACCCATTTATGGGCTGATCTAAAGGATGACATTCATAATCAATGAGCTTATAGGCTCCGTTCTTCAACACACGTTTAACAATGTAAGCCCATGCCACATGGGTTGAAATTTGCCTACCCCCAGCTTATCATGAGCTTGGTCATCTAGGAGGATGAGGTCTCCTTCTACAAAGGAGTGAGGGGAAACCGACTGGTCAAAATGGGCTTTGACCCGCTTCTTCTCTGCCTAGATGACCAAAGTAGCAAAGTAACGAGTTTCATCCAGCCTCTCTAAGTAGAGAGTACACTCTTCTTCAGGTGAAGTGTTGGGCAGTAATTCAATAGCTAATTTGAGCGAAGGTATTTCACACTCAATTGGAAGGGTAGCTTCCATACCGTAAACAAGCTGGAATGGAGTGAATCCGGTCGCATCCTTGACTGAGGTTCGGTATGCCCATACAGCTGAAAATAACATGATATAAAAATTGGATTTGTGGATCCCAATCGTACTTTGAAGCATATTGACTAGAACTTTGTTCACAGCTTCAACCTGGCCATTGGCCTGAGGATAGTATGACATTGAGTTGTCGTGACGTAAGCCCAACCTGGAAGTCAACTCTGCCACCATATAATTTTGAAAGTGGGAACCATGATCGGTAACGATGGCTTGAGGGACATCAAACCTAGAAATGATGTGATTGAATATGATCTGTGCTGCTGTCTTACCGTCGGCGATAATTGTAGGCATTGCTTCAACCCATTTGGTGAAGTAGTCAACAGATACGATAATAAAAGCATGTCCCCCGGCCGAGTGAGGGTTACACGTCATAAAATCGATGCCCCACTTCGCAAAGGGACCAATGGTAATGACAGGGTGGATATGTGCAGGCGGTGCACGCATCTTGCGCTGATAGATCTAGCAATCATGACATTTACGGACAGCAACAATGCAATCCTTGAAGATAGAGGGAAAAAAAACTCAGCACGAAGAATCTTATGTGCAGTGGCATAACTTGACATGTGACCGCCACAGGTGCCACTCTGGCAACAATTTAGAACTTTCTCAGCCTCCTCGAGGGTCAAACACCGACGGAGAATGGAATCTACTCTGAGACAGTAGAGTGTATCTCCGACTATACGATAAGGTTGCGACTAATGACGGATGCGTCGGTGAGCATCCTTCGTCAAATCAGATCTAAAAGTAGAAGTTTGAATATATAAGATGATATCACTATACCAAGGATTGAGGGTGGAGATCAGAAAAAGTGTATTATCTAGAATGCATTCTTTAAAACCAGATGGAGTAGAGTCAGAAGGAAGGGAGCAGATCAAATCAGCAAAGACTAATGACTTCTTCGACTTGGCCGTAGTAAACTCCAAATCAAACTCTTGGAGGATAACAATCCATTTTGAGTATTTTCCCCCTAGCAATTGTCAAGACAATATGTAATTCATGGGGTTCCATTCAAAAATCACAGTCATAGTACGTAACAAGATATAATGACAAAAACGTTGAACTGCTTGAACCGCAGCTAACGCTAACTTCTCAACATGGGCATAGCATGTTTCGATATCGAGAAGGTTACGAGAGAGTTAGTAAATAACATTCTTGTAACCATCATCATCATCTTGAACCAGAACCATGGCAATGGTGCTGAAAGCGGCAGCTAAATAGAGGGAAAAATCGCAATGATAATTCATAGGACGCAAAAGAGGAGCGTTGACGAGCAACGTCTTCAATGTGTCAAAAGACTTCTGAGCAATCTCATCCCAGAGGAATGGGACACCCTTCTTCAATAATCGCGTAAATCGTTTAGCTACTTCGGCATAGTTAGGGATAAAGCATAGTAGAAAATTAGCCTTCCCTTACAGTAGTGAAGATGGAGAGGGGAGATTGATAATAGCCTCGACTTTGAGAGGATCAAGGAAAATCCCATCTTTGGACACAATAAACCCTAAGAGACTAATGGAATCGACGCAGAAGACGCATTTGTGCGGATTTAACCAGATGTTGTAGCGTTGAAAACGAAGAAAAATCTGACAAATATGGTCAGGATGGTCCTTACGCTTAGCCGAATGAGCCGGGAGGTCATCTAAATAAGGTTGAACGATGTGCTTAATATCGTGAAAAGCATACGACATCACTCGCTGAAATGTGGCTCCAGTTATTTTTAAGCCAAAAGGAAGCTTCTTATAAGTGAAAGTACCCCAAGGACAAATGAAGGCCATCTTATGCTAATCAGTAGGGAGAATGTTAATCTAGTTATAGCCGGAAAAGCCGTCCATGAGGGAAAATATCTCACTCCCAGCACAGTCATCAATGATCTGATCGATAAAGGGAGTAGGATAATTATTCTTAGGATAGGCCTGATTGATGTCACGGTAATCAACACAGGCGCAAATGGTACCATGTTTCTTATCTACAGGGACGATGTTGGACACCCATTCTATCAAGGGAATCAGGTAGATGAAACCAACGTTGAGAAGTTTTTCAACTTCACTTTTAATGGCAGCAGTCTTTCAAGGGTGTATAGGACGAAGGCGCTGACGAACAGGCTTCGAACCAGGGTAGGTAGGAATCTCATGCACCACTATACTACGATCGATGCCAGGTATTTCTTCATAGGACCATGCAAAGGTGTCGTGGAACTTGTAGAAAAGGCTAGTATAAACTAAACTTCATTGGAAGAACATGTGACCCCGAGATGGATGTTCTCGACAATTCCTGGTTTGACAGAAATGTCAATAGGCATATTTTGCGTAATGTTACTCAAGTTACCCTCTGTAAATACTTCATGTGTCAGAATATGCGTTGGAAGCGGAGGAGAAGGAACCTGAGATGTGAACCTCTCAAGACACATAAACATGGCCTCGAGGCCAAGCATGAACAAGGAACGATGATGGCCATCATCCTAGGGCAAATCCTCGAGAGACATAGTTTCCACGATGGCTTCATCGGAAATAAATATCTCTCGCAAGGGATCGGATGAATCCGAGTCGCCGAGCCAAGGGGATTGAGAATAAGCATCGATATACATGCTCAAAGGAGAATAATTAGAAGGTGGAGGATCGAAGCTGCAAGAAGTTCAAAATAATCAATCTTAATCGGACTTAAAGGCATCAAATCTCCAAAATAATCGACTTGTTCAGGCGAAGGGATGATTCATGGGTCATCAAACCGAGAGATCATATTGATCTGAATAGTGTTAGGTGGAGGAAGAGGAAAAATACCCATGAGGGCAGGACCTTTGAAGAGACTCGGCCCAATGCTCTTGTAGGGAGTAGGGATCTTATCCATATATGGAACATTGTTCTCGGAAGAAGAAGTGAAGAATGGAAATTGATCAACAGTAACAATCTTTCCTTCGTGCAAGAATTTTAGGACACGGAAGAGAGTGGATAGAATGCACAGCATAGCGTGAGTCCAACTGCCACCAAGGAGAAGATTGTAACTGAGCTTGGCGTCAACTACTTCTACCTCGACATTTACTGTCTTCCCTTTCAAGGTAATCGGTAACTAGCGAGAACACCTAAAGGTTTTGATTCTCTTCCATCAAATGCTTCCAGCACATTTAGTGATGAATTCAAGGCCGGAGAACCAATGGCTTTCTAGCAAGAAGATGACATGATGCATGTTGACGTACCTTCATCCACAACTGCTTGATGAATATTGATACCATTAATAACAACCTGTATAATGAGCGCAATTTGGTGCGGTAGTCATGGAAAGAACTTCTCTAAATCGAAATAAGGAAGGCTAGTATCAGCAGGATCAACCCCACCAATTGCAGATAACAAAGCTTTCCGTTGAGATGGACAAATCTGAAGTACTTCTAGAGCAGACATTGCAGATGGTGCCTGAGCCAAATCCTCGACAATACTATAATTTTGAGCGACACGAGCATTTGGATTGTAAGAAGACTTGTGAAGTACACCTTTGGAATGTGGCCATACAACAGGCTCAGTACTAGGCCTTTCAATTTGAAGAGGGCTAGAATCAGGCGGAGGAGGAGGACCATCAGCGATCTCCTTTCCCACCGCCTAACATGATTCAGTATAATCCTTCGATCGAGTGGCAATAGAAACGAACGCAGAACCATTCATCATGAACACCTAAGAGCCAAATGGGGCAGAGGACTAAGGTTGCTCTACCATCTGGCTTCCCTGAGATGGAAAAGGTTCTTTAAGAACAGTTGTAGTTCCCTGAGTGCCTTTGAGAAATCTACTCACTTCGGCCCGTCAAGGACAGTCCTTGGTGTAGTGCTCTTCATCACAAATCAAACAAGGGTACTTCGGTTTGCGCTATGAACCATCATTAGCACGAGATTTGGACAAATCTGGTTTCGGGGTATCAAATTTGGCCTTACCTTTACCCTTCTTCTTCCCTTTGGAAGTTTTGTCTGTCGGATTGGCCTAAACGGCATTGACTTTCGAGGTTTTACCAGGATTCGAAGTGGGCTGAGAAGTAGCATCGTTGGAAGAATTATACTTATGCTTCCCAGGATTTGAAGGAGAAGACTTGCGAGAAGTCTGAGACACGAAACCAATAATATTGTTGACAGATGGGGTCACCGGTGCTTTAGAAGTTCTATGTCATGGGGCATCAGGTAAAATATCTTACAATGTGACGGACTGAGAGTACACAAGATCAAGGTACTAGGCATGAGCAATGGCATGTTCGTCGATTACACATGCCCCCATAGCTATGTCTTTCATGATCTGATTGAGAAAGGAGGTAGTGAACCAATCAGTAAGAAGCTGATCAGGAATCTCAAACTTAATCAAGCGATGACGACGTCTCCATTCATGAATATGATCTGAGATATGAGTAGCTCGGTCCTATTTTAATGATGTGAGGATATGTGTCCGGGTCTCATAATGAACCGGTAACTGAAAATGCGTAAGGAATTCCATGGTGAGAGAGTTGATGTCTTGAAAGATGCCACGAGATAGCTCAATGTATCACTTTGCAGCGACATCAGTAAGAGTCTGTTGGAAAAGACAAAGTCGAATGGAATCATCAACCCAAGAGTTAGAGGAACACCACAAGTGGTAAGTCATAACATGCACTTGGGGGTCTTCTCCGGACTTGCCCTCAAACTTAGGACAATCACCAGGAATCTTAGTCAGAACCAGAGGCTAATATGGGTTATGAAGAATTAGATCGTTGTTAGCTTTGACACATCAGAAAATTCCAATGTAGCAAGAAATGGTAATTGAGAAATAAAAGGAATTAGAGGTCTCTAATAAGGACCCGTGTTAACATTCCACCCAGCCTGCAAGAAATTGTGTCCCCATATGTTTTGTCCTGGAGGATTCTGACCATAGGGGTTATAAGCCTGATAATTCTGCTAATACTAGGGTTGAGGACCAGGATACTGATTCTGAGCATACCATTGAGGTCCTTGTTGAGCAACGTATGGATTCTATTGTGGAATGTAAGCATGGCCTTGACGTTGATTATACACCAAATGAGATGTATTTTGAGGGTAAAAAGTGAAACCTTGGAGTGCATTATATACCGGTTGATATTGACCTTGGGGGAAATAAGCGCCTTGGTGTTGAGAAAGTGGACCCTGCTGAGCAGGTTGAGTGGGCTGCTAAACATGTGAACCCTGCTGAGTTGGATAAACAGGTTGAATCGACTACTGAGCAGGTTGAACAGGCTGCTGAATAGATTGAATATGTTGCCCCTGCAGAATAGGTTGCCCTGGATAATAAGGGCCATCGGGTTGCCCTTGTGGAAGAGGTTGGCCCGATGGAGGAGATGGACCAAGCTGTCCCTAATGACCAGGTTGACCCAAAGTAGGACCGTAGGGTTGTCCTTGTTGCACAAAGGTTTGGCCATACTGTACGTACAGCTACTGTTGTTGTATAAGAGGTTGTCCCTGTGGGGGATACATTGGCCCACCTGCAACATACGACTTTCCTAGTTGAAGTTGACTTGAAGGACTGGAGGTTTGTCCTTGTTGGAACAAAGGTTGACCTTGAGGACTGTAAGGTTTTCCCTGAGAACCAAATGATTGTCCCTGTAAGGGTTTCCCTTGTAAGCCTGAGGGTTGTCCTTGTAGCAAAGGTCCTTGATGAGTGACGATCTGATAAGGATCAACAGGAAATGAATAGATGGGGTTGCCAACAACATCATAATGATGGAGAGGATTAACAAGAACTTGGGGTGGCCGAAAACCCTGAGAGTTTTGTTGTTGAATAGCCAACAAATACTCTTCAAAAGTAAGGCCACCAGGAATCATAGGGACAGTCGAGGTCATACTAGAAGTAGATGGGGCTGCAGGAGATTGAGCATCCGGAGAAGGAGCATATCATCGTTGAATGTCCGACATGTGCTCATTAAAAGTATAGGTAGAAACCATAGGAGTAGTTGTAGTTGCACCGGAAGTTGCAGTCTCTTGAAAACGAGCTTGTGATCTGCTCGGAACCTAATTGACAGGCCACGTGGGATTAAGAAAGATAGACTTGCGAGTGTGAGAAGACTCTGACTACTGTGTTGTAACAACTGGCGTAGACGAAGCTACACAGACGGTAGGTCGGACCGAGACAGATGTAACAATAACCGACGAACTCAGTGTCGAAGGTAACAGTCCCAACGAAGGGAGGACTGAACTCCTAGTGGAAGTTGATGTACTAGATTGTGCTATGGATGCGACACCAGACATAATCTGACTCAAAGTCCGATAACCGAGTGGAAGTGACACCGATTGAGGAGAATATTGAACAAAAACATGTGGGAGATCTTCAGGGAAAATTTGATATTCTCCGATAGAAATAGGCATTCTGTCACTGTCAACGGGACTTGAAGAATCCATATCTGACAAAGTCATAAGATCGTCGAAAAGACGATGAGGACTAGGAGGTATAGCAGCAGCTACAAATGGTGATCGCGAAGTAAGAGGAGGGAATTCTTCCTTGTCCCCAAAACTAGACCAAGCACCTGGAGGAGGCCAATTGAACTCAACTGACTCTTCAGGAAGAGATCGAGTAGCGAGAGGTAAAACAGTCGGGAGAATAGGCTGCAAAAACTCAACAAACCTAGTGGACTGAGGGGTTTCATAAGAAACGTCAGGAAAGGAACTACCACTAGGAGGAAGTGAAGAATATGACGAAACTGGTGGTTCTGCCACTGTGACCGTATTTCAAAACATAAAAGGAAAACAAGATAGCCAAAAGAAGGCTTCAAGATCAAGGCCTAAGAAAAAACAAAAACAAGCCAAGTAACAAACTTGTAATGGGCATGTGATCACGGGTAATTAATTTTATGACATTGAAACTAGACTTTGTTGTTTCATGTTTTAAGAGTCGAGAAACAGAAAAAAGATGACTCTAGTCACTTTCGATTTTAAACGAGCGTGAAAGGACAAGTGCTCGATGATCTTTTCACTTTTTAAAGAGTCATGAAAAGATCGAAATGACTACTCTGGTAATTTAAGAAAGAGGGTGTACCAGGTTTCTATGAAATGCCATATACACCTTAGTGATCAAATGAAAGAGAAATGACCAAGGACTTTTCGTACGTGCAGGTAGTCTCCTCGAATGTTGTGGTCGGTGTTGTGTTTGGTGTATCATGGTTACAGGGCGGCAGACTTGGCTTCCTATGGATAAATTATTTGAACCTATAGGGGTTTCCCTTTATATACTCAACAGTATGAGGAGCACAATTCCGTACTAGCACCATCTAAAGCCAAAAGGTGAACGACAATTACTAGGTTTTAAGATGTTGGAACACATCTCTAGCCTAGACCACTAAAATGTTTGCGTTAGGTTCCAATGTTTCCTTAGGTTAATTCAATTTATTTTGTAGTTGATCTTGAATTATGTTTCAATTTCAAGGCCCTACCGAATGTCAATCTCAAATTTCCTAAATGCAAACTATATGCAAATGAACACCATTTTTCATTCAATGAACACTAATTAAGAGAAGGATAGAGATCTTTCAAACAATAGAAATCTATGAAATCAAACGAAGAAATCTGCTAATGCATCTAACTCAATCAAGAGACAAATGAAAAATTCTTTCCTACTTAATCAAGCACTATTTATGCAAAAGAGTTTTTCTTTTCCAACCAATGAAAGAATGCAATTTTTTTATTTTTTCAATGAAATGAATCACACAATGCACTAATTATACAAAAAAACAAAACAAACACTAGTTTGAGGATTGTGAATGTAAAGAGATAAACCGATTGATTTGATGAAAGAAACACAAACGCAAAGATGCACTCAAACCAATGATGCACTCTTCTAATCAAAGAGAAAGCTTTGAAATGATCCAAGCAAGCAATGTGATCTACGCTTGGAGCAGCATGAAGAAAAATCAAATGAAACTTGAAATGATCAGTCAACCAAAACAAACTCTCAAAGGATCAAAAAGAACTAAATGCAATTGATCAAGGGATGTGACTAACAAGAATCAAAAAACTTGACTTCCAATCAGAAGGCTCAGTGAGCTAAGACACTCAGAAACCCTAAGGCCATAAAGTGCACTGAGAAGTATATAGACGTACAACTGAGAAGAACAAGCCTATGACAGTCAAAAAAATCTCAACAAAACAATTGCAAATCAGAAATCCACCCAGAGGAAAGCACAACTGACCAAGAAACTCAAAAGGAAAGTCAATCCAAACCCTAAAAGATTCGGCACGACTGTAAGGCGGTAATCCACACCAAACAAGGGTTGGCGCTAGTGCAACACAAGCAACATGTGCCAATCAGTGCGACTGTTCAACCAAAAAACGTGCCAAGCCAGATATCTATGGGAGAATGGGAAATCCAAATGAGCAGAGGTCAAGTTTGATACCCTGGAGCTGAACAACAGGACTCTAAACAAGAAAACAGACCAGAAAAGATAGGAAAACTAGCAAACGACCAAAGATGACTTGACAAGGGCAAAAAGACAAACTCACATTGATCCCCAGTGGAGTTGCTAATTTTTTATGAAGGTAAATCCTCTCTACGGACAGAGACGATCCCTCTAGCCATAGAGTGGGTCTAGTAACAAAAGGACAAACTAGAGTGTAGGCTCCTAATTACTAAATGAAATAGAAGAGGTAGATCAACCTACTTGGAGTCCAACGCTGTTGTCATGGTTGTTGTAGTGGTTGCCTCTCGATTCTTGTCTCGGCAAGTCATGATCCTTTCGCAGCGATGCTCAGATACCTACAAAAGATCAACAAACAAGAGCAGCATACAAAACAATGATCTCATTCATAATTACTAACAAGTCAAGGAGGGTTAAGCATATTGCATCAAATAAAACACATCAACGTAAAATGGGAACTAGACAATAGTTATACATATGTATTAATAGAAGAAAGAGTTACAACCAAGCCTTGACATCGCAGCCTCCTTTAGCGGGGCTCAGTTGAAGTGCATCTCGTCAAATGTCAGGGAATTAGGACGGGATAAAGGCACAAGCCTAAGCTCTCTCAATAAGAGACTCTTCCGTTCTACCTTGAATAGAAATCTCTCCAGCGTTTCTGCTATATTATCCTCAGTTCATCTAGCTTCATCAATGGAGGATGGATATATTTATAAAGGGAGAGGAGGAGGTTGGGATCCCTACTATGGTGGAAGGGAGGCCTTATCCCTTGGGAGGTTTCCCCAAAAGGTGGAAACAAGGGGCCAAAGGAGGAATGCCATGGTTATTCAGTCGAACTACTCCCGATGATTCATCCACGAAGTTGTTATGATCAAAAATTCACCTCTATTTTTAAAAAAATTTCCATAAACATATTGGCACAGGCAACTAATTGAGACAAAGCACCAGCTGGCGCGGGGGCCAGTGTTAATTTGCCTCATCGGCACGAGGGCATAACTGGCTACCAGCGCCAAGGCAAAAAAAAAAAAAATTGGTGGTCTGTTCAGGAAATGGTCAACAGAAGGAATGTTAGACTCATGGTAATGGATACAATGATGGTATTTTCAAGACATGACATTTTTTTTTTATCACAGAAATGAGTCTCCAATGTGCGGTTATGGGGATTGCAGGGAAAGTGACAAAATGTTGTGTAAAACCATGCACACAAAGTTGGGTATTAAAGTTTCAGATAGAAATTTGGTGCTCAAGTACCGCAGTTGTTTGCATAGATACATTCAGGAGCAAATGGAGTTCCTAGACATTACCTCGCTTGGCATGGCATATCGCTATGCTGCCAAGATCGAGCAGAAATTTAAGCAGAAGAAGCGAGACATTGGATCCATGAATTCGAAGCCAGGGAAAGGTGCCCCAGAACCACAGAGCAATGGGAAACGCCAAAGTGGGGAGACTCAGAACAACACTAAAAATCCAAAGAAGGACATGGGCAAGTAGTGTGAATTTCATAACAACCCCACTCACAACAAAAATGAGTGTTGGGCCAAACAGTCATTTGTGACTGAACTAAAGGCACCCAAATCAGATGCATGCTCTGATCCTAAGTCAAAACTAGACAAGGGCGATAACAAAGGGAAGTATATCATTGATGTGGATCCCAGTGCCATTATTGCCACCACCAAGCTCCATAGGGAGGATCCCGAGGATCTAGAGGAGGGGGAGCGCCTCTTCGATTCCTTGATCTAAATCTAAATGTTAGTTTTGTTGTGCTAATTTCATCTTTAGAATTATAAACAATTGTTAATCATGTACTTCATGTGCATAGGTTTCCTTGTGGTGTTTGTGAGTGTTAAACATGTAATTGTGTCAAGTTTTATGTTAAATTCATGAGCATTTTAACATTAAAACAAAGGACTGAAAAACAACAATAAAATGTACAACAAATCATCAAATGATCCATTAACACATTATTTTGATGAAGGAGTTCACCCCTCCTAGGCTACATCTCCTTGGTCCAGCTTCCATGGCTTGAGCCTCTGTATTAGTTCAAAATGGAAAAAAGTGATGTTTACAATCCTCTAGTGCTCCTGAAACCTGCTCTAACATGCTCAGAATGTCCAAATATGCTAGGATGGACTCTTTCTGAGCCAAAAAAAGTTGAATTTTTCAAAATTTATGGTTCATTCAATTTTGGCCTAGGAAACCCCTCCAAAAATGGAGAGAACTCTAGTTAACTCCGACAAATTTGGAGTTCCACCAAAAATTGCGGACTCTGCCGCCAAGATGAAATCATTTTAATTAACAAATAAGCATGGTTTAGTGGTAATTAAATGAGGGTTAGGTGCTAATGACGTGTTTAGTTGTAGCGCTTCGTCATGGTCATAGCCCTAGATCACAAGGGCCGAGGGTTGGCCCTACGGGGCTAGCCCCCGCCTTACCCCCACATACAACATTATGTTAAAACAAATATAGTCCAATTTCATACTATGGTAAGAACCATGTCGCAAGCATAGTGGTAAGTTGTGTTGTTTGTGTGGGGGAGGTCGCAGGGTCGACCCCGACCTTCGCCAAACCTCCGAAAAATTTTTCCACCATAAATATGATTTGACCTTTGAACATGGTTTAATTCTTCCTTTGGGAGGGGACATGTGGCGGCCCCTAGATGCACCACATGTCCTCTTCCATTGGCTCATTCCAACAACCAATAAAAATGAAAAAAGTCACCCAACTCAACAACCAATCCTGAAGTGACACTTTTCAAAGTGTCATTGGACAGATTGAAGGAATATTCCAAGAATATTATTTTTTTGCTGACTAGTCTGCCCAATCATCATTTTGTCAATTCTGCACAAATTTTAGTTGTTTGTGAAAACAAACAGCAGGCTCTAACTTTCACATATGGAGTCAATTTTTGATGAAACAAAGTGCGTTGGATTCCTAGTGACGAGCACTTCACGTTCGTTCAGGTTCCGAATGATTCTGAGAACTTCTATTTTTGAGCTTAACACTGAGCACCTGATCATTCCTTCGCACTAGAAGCCTTTTGGACCCAAAAGATACTATCAATTTTTCAGTAGGTGATGGTACAGTTACCTCACCCTCTCAATCTCCATCCATTTGGCCTTAGAAGGATTTTTTCCCTTGAGTCCCGCTCAAAGGTATTCGACATTCCCTCTCCTTGAAGTTTTGGTTCTTCTGTCAAGTATGAGATATTTTTGAAGTTCATCAATATATTCTGGCAAGAAATCATCTATTGATGGTAGTTGAACATGCTCTCCTTGAACATCAATCAATGGAGGCTCAAACAATCTCAAATTCTCAACATTAACAACAGAGTATATTTGCATATAAGGAGGCAAATCTAGCTTAAATTCATTGTTACTAATCTTTTCCAGAATTTTAAAAGGACCATAATAGATTGGCTTAAGATTTTTAGCTTCCCCTTGAAGTCTCTCTTTGCTAATATGTAACCAAACTTCGTCACCAACTTGGAATTTATGATCAACATGGTGTTTAACATGCCTTGGCTTGTAGCTTATTTAACTCTTTTCAAGTTGTTCTTGCACTGTGTGATGTATCAACTAAATTTTCTCAATGAACTTCTTTGCTTTATCTATGTCGTTATGGACATTAGTAGCAAAATATTTCCCAAAGATGAAGTCCAATGGCGATCTTGGCAAGTACCCAAGACATGCCCCAAATGGGGATGTGTTTGTAGAAGAATGCTTTGCCCCGTTGTATGCATGTTGAATGTAATGCAACTGTTCATCCCAAAACTTGGAATGTCTGCTACAATATCCTTGAAGAAGATGAATGACTGTCCTATTGACCACCTCGGTTTAACCATCTATTTGCGAATGAAAGGTTGTGTTATTCTTCAACTTAGTGTACATCATGTCCCACAAATTTGACCAAAAATTCCCAACAAATCGAGAATCTCGATCACTTACAATAGAAGTAGGAAGACCAAAATGAACCCAAACATTTTGAAAGAAAAGATGAGTTGTTTGTTCAATGGTAATTTTCTTTTTACATGGCATCAAAATACACATCTTGCTGAACCTATCTACAACTACATACAAGTAATCATGACCTTTCCTTGACAATGGAAGACCTCCTACAAAATCCATTGAGATACTCTCCCATGGAAGTGAAGGTACCAGAAGTGGAGTGTACAATCCTAGTTTCCTATTGCTAGGCTTGCTTATTGCACACAAAGAACATCCTCTAATGAAACGAGATGCAATATCAAACATGTGTGGCCAATAACAATACCTTTGGATATTCGCTACTATCTTGCCTACACCGAAATGTATAGAAATCAATCAAGTGTGTGCCTCCATTATGATATTGTTTCTTTCTACCCATGGAATACATAACTTTCCCAAGTGATACAACAAATTGTTATGTACATGGTAATATAACTCTTCAATTTGGTTTCCTTGACTCAAGCTTGCATACACATCTTGAAATTCATTATCATATGCATATTTCTCAATGTTACTTTCATGAAAAACATAATTGTGCTCGAGTATAATAGATGAATTTACAATAGGCCTAGAAATCATATAATATACCTTATTGTAGATTCCCTTTTTATACCTAATAACCAAATGTAATTGTTGTAGAAATCCCATCCATCTGAAATGTCGTGATTGTTGCAACTTTGATTGTGACTGTAAGTACTGCAATGGTTGATGGTCGATTTGGAATATAATGGTTTCTTTCCCCATCAACTAGTGTTTCCATTTCTTTACACTTTGTACCAATGCATATAACCCTTTTTCATAAGTGGGATAGTTAGTCACAACACCATTAAAATTTTCAGAATGAAATGAAATGGGCTTACCACACTACATGAGAACTGCTCCCATGGTGTAATCACTAGCATTTGTTTGAATCTCAAATGGCTATCTAAGATCCAGAAGAGATAATACCAGTCTTCAACTGATATTTTGTTTTAAAGAATCAAATTCTTTTTTCTACATCTCTCCCCAGTGGAAGACTTTCTTGACACTAGTCAATGCATGTAACAGAGCTACAATGGAAGAAAAATTAGCAATGAATTTCCTCCAATATTGTGCTGCCCCTAAAATATTCTTACCTCTGTAACTGTATTGGGCTTGGGCCAATTCACAATGACCTCAACCTTAGAGGGGTATATCTTCAGCTCACCTCCTCCAACAATGTATCCCAAATACACTAAATAATTCTTGCCAAATTCAGACTTCGAAATCTTTAAAAACAAATGTTCTTTTCTTAATACATCAAGTACTTTGTTGACATGCATGACATTTTCATCTCTAAATTTGCTGAATATCGAAATATAATCTAAGTAAACAATGAAAAAATCATCATATGATTCTAAAGGTTGAATCATATTTATGGTGTAAAAATTTTATTTGGAGGCTGGGCGGAGGTCGAGGATGGCTCCCGCCTTACCCCCGCATACAACATTATGTTAAAACAAATATATACCAATTTCATACTATGGTAATAACCATAGCCCGGGCATAGCGGTAAGCCGTGTTGTTTGTGTGGGGGTGGTCGCAGGGTCAACCTCGACCTCCTCCCGGCCTCATAATAAAACTTTTCCATGATAAATATGATTCGACCTTTGAACATGGTTTAATTCAGCCTTTGGGAGGGGGCATGTGGCGGCCCCTGGCTGCACCATGTGTCCTCTTCCCATTGGTTGATCCTAAGAACCAATACAAATGAAACAAGTCACCCAAATCAGCAACCAATCCTGAAGTGACACTTTTCATAGTGCCATTGGAAAAATTGAAGAAATATTCTAGGAATATTATTTTTTTGCTGACTAGGTTGCCCAGTCATCATTATGTCAATTCTACACAAATTTTAGTTATTCATGAAAATGAAAAACAAGCTCTAACTTTCACATACGGAATCAGTTTTCAATGAAACCAAGTGCATTGGATTCTTGGCGATGAGCATTTCGTAGTCGTTCAGGTTCTGAGTGATTCTAAGCACCTCCATTTTTGAGTTTAACACTAAGCACCTGATCATTGGAAGATGTGGGTGAAGGGTTCTCCACTGCAATTACTTGTCGATAGCGGAAGCCAAAAGAACCTCATTTCAGTAGAGGTTATAAAGTGGATCGACCTACCGACCATAGCACACCCGTAAACATATACCATTGGGTGGCTTCACCAAGGAATAGATCTCTACGTTCGCCGGCAGTATCACCTTCTGTACAACATCAATCCATTCACGGATGAGGTACTGTGTGATGTTGCTCCTCTTGATGTGTCTGATGTATTATTGGGTCAATAATAATTTTGGAAGAGACATGATGTGTATGAGTCTAGGCCTCGTTCTATTGTTATTACTTTGGGAAATAAATTTTACAAGATACCAAAGGTAGTACCACCTCCTGCCATCTCTTTGACTACTGCAAAACAACACAGTAAGATTGTTTCCCAAACCATGAAATGTATTGTCATTACAATGCCCTCAAAGCAAGAATAATATTATGGCCACAAACTCGAAACAGGTCTCCCCTACACGGCAGCAGCAGATGGAAAAAGTGATGGAGGAATACGAGGACATTTTCTCCTCACCCATAGAGGTTCCTCTACACTATCAGGTCAAGCACTTCATTGATCTGACCCCAACTACGTCACCGTCTGATGTTTCCATACCTCATGTGACCACACAAACATAATCCACACATGTACTATATGAGGCTTGTTAGCCACCAATAAAATTTGTCATATAAAATGGTGGCTATAACATTTTTGGAGCCTTCAAGAAACAGGTTTTATTGCTAAAAGTGTTATCTCTTGAAGACTCGTGGAGACATCATGCCCTTGGTTCAATCTTCACTGCTCTTTCCATTTTTTGACTCGGGAATTCTGCTGATTCCATAAGAGAAAATACTGCTGCAAAATCCATTTTTTCCCTCCCTCCACTTCAAAACTAACCTTCATTTTTACCCTTTTCTTCCTCATGAAATTCCTCCATTTTCCATTTTTCCCCATTCCCCCTTTATAAAATCCCCATTATAGAGTTTAAAATTCCTTTTTTAACTCTGTCGAAACCCCCAAATCCATCAGAAAACTCTAAAAAAATCACAAAAATACACTTTTTTGTACTAAGGGTTTAAGCCCCTTTGGGCTAAGTCTTAACCACTTCCCCACCATATGCCTTGGTGCTAGAACCAAGCACTGAGTCCTTTCGGCGCTTATCACATCGGAAAAAACAGAGCACGCAAGTCTTTTGTGAAGTTGAAACCTCCGATGCGATTAGCCCCCTATTTTATAACCCCCGATCTTATTATCGCCTCATATAACCCTTGTGCCCATAATCGGGCGCTAAAGCATTGTATAAACCCATTCCCAATTGTTGTTTCCCTTTGTAAATTCAATAAACCCACTTTTTCCTAAGTTTGGTCTAAACATGCCCATACAATGTTTTTTAATGTAAATGGGTATATTGAAAAGCCCGCATCAAAATTCCGATGCGATTAAGCCCCATTTGTATCAACCCCGCTCTCCGCTTTACTCCATATAACTTATGCCCGGGACCAAGAGTTTAAGTCTCGAGGTGTTAATCACATCGGAGAAAATCAGAATGGTTAGATTGAAAGACCAAGCCCGACCTTCCGATCCTGATTGGCCCTTATACATATAAGCCCCGGGCCTATTATCTTTCATGTAAACCATGGGCCCCGTAGTCGGGCGCCAAATCACTTCATATATATATGTCCCGCCCCAAACCATTAAACCTTTGTTCTTTCATTAAACTTTGGGTTTTCATGTATTATAAGAGTTTCCACCTGTTTCATATTTGAGATATTCTCCGTCGTTGATCTTGAGCCGATCAAACGGCCCGTGCTACATCGCATCGCAAAGTTTTCATCGGGCGCATTTTATTTCCCTTCCCGATTAACTTCCTCCGATCAATCAAGAGCCGTTGATCACCTCCCTGCCTTCCCAGATCTGACGGCCCTCATTTGCTCTGATCACAAACCTTTCTTCCGCCTTTTGAACCCCTCCGATTCACTCCCCACCATCGATCTGATCCTCAGATCGATGGCCAGCGCTCAATCACATCGACGCCATACAAGTTTTTCCCCCGCCGATCGCACGCCTCTGATTGCATCTGGACCGTCCACGTGTCCAAATCAGATGGTCCAGATCGCATTTCCCTACTTTGGTTAAAAACATGCAGCTCCACTCATAATTTTTCTAGGCCAATCACAGTCGTTGATCTCTGCAGATCAACGGTCCTTCTTCATCCTTTCTCCGCCTGTATATTATTTCGTTTTAGCCCCAGATTCAATCCTGGCCATTGATCTTCTACATCTGACGACCCAGATTGAAGCCACCCTCCTCGCTTCCGTCCACGCATCTATCTCATATCGCGTTCACTTCCCCACCATTAGATCTGAGGCCCCAGATCTAACGGTTCACGTTCCATATCACGTAAATTTCAGCGCGAAGGATAATTTCCTAAGGGCCGCACGACATAGGTGGTTTTGAAAATCCACGTGTCGGGCAGGAATGCATATTGTGTTCAAAAAGGAAAAACTGCCTCCCCACCTTTTTCTCACGCGAAAACAGTTGTTTTACCTCCCGAAACCATCTTCCCCATTTCTATTATGTTTTATCGTGTGCGACTCCCACCGTTGATCTCTGCAGATCAACGGCCCAGATTTAATCTGGCCTTACACTATCGCCCTTCACCCTCGCCAAAGGTTTTCAATACACGATCTTCGTCGTTGATCTCGTGGGCCGATCTCATCCAACGGCCCACGATCATCCCGAACCCCCAACTCTATTTTTAACCATATTTCCTCTGAAACAAAGGTTTTAACCCCATTTCTTCGCATTTCTTATATTTTCCAAACAATGTGATTCCTTCACACTGTTAAATCACAACCAATCCCGACCATTGATCTCTACGCAATCAACGACTCTGACTTAATTGACACCATTTTTCTTTCCGAACAATCTCCATTCGATCTCCACATCGGATCTCCATCGTTGGATGATGCCATCCAACGGCCACGCTCCTCCCCTCAACCTCTGAAGCAGTTTTACCTCATAAACACGGGATTTATTAATGTTTATTGCTTTATGCAGGTTTCTATTGTTTCTTCCATTATATTAAAGGAAAACCTAAGGCCGAGGGTGACGATTCCCGTACCTTTGATTCATAAAAGAAAGATCATTCCACGAGGTTCAAACTCCACGTCTCGTCAATGCTTCATGGGCATTGATGCCATATGAACCCTGTGCGGCCCTGCACATCAACAAGACACAGTGTGATTTAATCACATTAAAAGAGTATCATTGTCGAAGACAAAACACAACACAATTGAAGATTGAAGATGAATTCCATAGTTTAATTGATTATGGCTAAGATTGATTATCAAAAGCCTAATCCATTAAATTAAAACACAATTAAATAAAATCAAAAGATCATCAGACAGAAAGGCCTCCACTGCCACAACAAAGGCCAATTGATTCCTCTCAGCTACCACAAAGCCCCCTGTTGCCTCAAAGCATTCAAACAAAGGCCGAAGTTATTGATCAGAAAGAATATATTTGCCTCAGCGCAGCTGAATAGTTAATTCTGCCAACAGAACTTAATGCAAAAAATATCAGCAGAGTTAATTATATCCTGAACAAAGAGCCTTAAAAGTCAACAAAATCTCCCACCGAGATTAATCATTTAATGTAAATCAATTAATACAGTGAAAATATCTATACTCTTCTCCATTAAGCCCCTCACAGGCTGAGAAGCATTAATCTGTATTAATTGACCCAGGAGATCTTTTATCAGATCCCACCTCCTCATTTCTTCTATAAATACTGTTGTAGAAGATGAGAAAATGTTGGTTGCAGAACTTTGAAATATACTTGTGCTCGAAACTTCTGATTGTAAATAGTGTTCAAAGGCTCTTGAAGCTCTGCTTGTGATAGAATAGTTAGGCTAAGTAGTGAAGATGATTTCTAACCTGAAACACTGGACTTAAAGCTATAACTGGTTTGAAGCATCAATACAAGCTGATTTATGGGTTCCTGGTCTATGTCGACGGTGATGTTTTTCTTATTGTGAATCGTTATTTTATTTCTGTTTTCACTTTGTCCATCTTCTCTGATAAAGAAAGGCAAGCATAGAGTTAGGATTTACTGTATATCAGTACCCTTCTCTGACTGATAAGCTTTATCCATATGTTTTCTTCCAAATTGTATTATTTAGAAATGATTTAATTCACTTCAAGCAGTTACGAATTCTGGCGTTCCCTCGTCCTATTGTGTTAGCTATTGTTATTCTTCAATGTTATTTTCAGTTTATGTTAAGTAGAGATGAACTAAGGAAGATATGGTGAGCCCTAGTCCTAGTTTTATCCCCAAAGACTATCTGAAAGTTTCCCTAAGAATGTGTTGAAAGTTGGCTAGTTTCAAAGTACTTACCAGATCTTAGACCATTCTTTGTTATCATTTGTGTTTCCCTTGTGTTTTAAATGTTTTCTATTGAAAGTGTATCAAACGCTGGCTAGTTTCGAAGTACTTACCAGATCCTAGGTTACTTTTATGTTTTTCTTAAGTGTATGTCAAAAGCTAGCTAGTTTCAAAGTACTTACCAGATCTTGGGCTGCTCTTTGTTCTTCATTTGTTTAATTCCCCTTCTTGTTGTATCATTTCATTCCATAAAATAAAATTTAAAGAGATCCTTAGACATAGATGACTTGCCCCATGGACCACTCTTGAACCTGGTTGTTTCAATTAAATCCTATTATGACTCCATAGCCCAATGGACTAAAACTAGCATTGCATCCATCTTTTTAGCCAAATCTTGTTCTATTTGCTTGCAACTTCTCACCTTTGAAACTCTTTCCATTTAGAACATTCCACTCAAACAATAATCATGCTCAACCATACAAAACAAACAAAAACCCTTGACCTTCACAACTAGCCTAATATCACTACCCAAAACCTTAAAGATAAATCCATCTTTACACTTATTGGAGAGATCCCTCTCCGGATTCAGGAGGGCTAGATCCTAGAATCCCAAAGTGGTTGAAATGGTGTTCTCCCTACGGTTGTACTTTTGCCAATCTTGCTGATTACAGGGAGCTAACATTTCTAGCGACTCCGCTGGGGAAGCTCTGAGTGTTTTTCATTTCAAATAATCATAAGACATCATAAATTTCTTTCTTTCAAATGAAATTTGTTCTGTTAGCTGGTTAAATCGTTAGGCATAACATCTCTGGCCAACAAACATTGTTTTGTGAGTACAAGCAGCCCTTTTCAAGCACTACCAAGTAATGGTAATCATGGTAAAACTTGTTTGAATCAGTGAAAAACTAGGCAAACCCTAGGATTCTCATAAGACTTTATCTAACCTTGAAGGATCAACTAGCTTAGCCATAAGAGTAGAATGTCTCTGTCTCGTAACCGTAGCTAAGTTGTGAAATAGATTTAGGGCATTCTTAGCAACCAATAGGACTGAAAAATAACTCAAAAAACCCAAAAAATATTTCAGATTGGAATTTAATAAACATGGTGGTGGACCATAAAACCTTTTACCTCCAAAATAGCTAAAAACTTCCACTTGGTGACTCCACAATCCTAAACAAACCTTAAGACTCCAATGGGAAGAACCTTTATCATCATAACATCTTTCAAACTCAGTCAGAGGACTATAGGATTTAAATTTGTGTAAAACAGACTAGTTAACCTCTCAAAGATTGTCATATTTGGTGGAACTTTTCATGTTTATTTGGGTCTAAAAACACAGTATAGTGGCTCCTAGAAAGATTCATACTAGAGCCTACCCTGACCCAGATCCACCTAAGATAGTTGATAACCCAGAAATTATCCTTAGGAAGTCTCCTAAGACAAATTTTTCAACTGTTTTTAGATCACCCTTGAGAGCTAATTCAGTTCCTAAAAATCTTGCAGCTCTAGAACAATCACAAGTAGACTTAAGAAATCCATTTAGAACTAGGTCACTTGATGATTTAGATCAGCTAGATTCTGAGTCTTCACTTTCATCTCCCGAAACAAGTGAACATCCTGGTAGTAGAGAAACAACACCACCTGATTCACATTTCCTTTCTAATTTAGGTGTTTCTCATCCAAAATCTGCTCAGCAACCTATCCCTGGTCTATCCACATCTGTTCACCCTACATCCACTATCCAAACCACTCCACTTCAGCCCACTTTACCTTTTGTTAATCCACCTCTTGTAAATCCACCTCCACCACATATCATGGTAGCATGGTATGCTCCCTTATTCCTTCCTGTACCATTAGTCAATCTTCCATAGGAATATCAGTCTAAAATACCATTATATGATGCTAGTAATGCTACTACTACATCACAAGATGTGGATAAGATGAATGACTACTTTGACAGAAATGAAATTGATGATGATTCTGTCAAGCTTAGATTATTTTCTCAGAGTCTGGGGGGAGAAGTAAGAAAATGGTTTAAAGGCTTAACCCCCATAGTATCAATGATCTCCAAGCCTTCCATCAGACATTCTTAAACAAATGAGAAGTGAAGAAGAATCCTCTCCAAGTCCTTTCTGATTATAAGAACCTCCACAGGAACACTAGGGAAAGTGTTCAGGCTTACTGCACTAGATTTAACAGTGTGTATAATGCACTTTCCCCAGATCTAAAACCTCTAGAAATCTCAGCTCTAAACAATTTTCCTGAAGGTTTTGACCCTAAGATGGCCTATCAACTGAGAGAGAGAGATCCTGCAACTCTTGAAGATATGCAAAAAGGAGCTCTTGCTGTGGAAGTTAACCTAATGGAGAAGAGAGCAAGAATGAAAAATGAGAAGAGAGTATCCTTTAGAAAGAAATCTACCCCTTCCACTTCTAGCTCAAAGATGGAAAAAATGATGGAGGAGATGATGAAGAAAATGAGCATCCTAGAGAGAGCACAAGCAAGTCAAAACCAAACTACTCCTCAAAACAGAAACTAGAACCAGAATCAAAATTTTAGAAGGAACCAACCTCCAAACAGACCTAGGGAAGATGATCAGCAGATCACTCCTCCCTTTCATCAAAACTATGTGAGTGAGGTTAAGGAAACAGATGAAATAACAGAGGAAGATGATATCAACATGCTGGGAGTATATAATGATGACTTTGAGATTCATTATGATATAAAACAAGGTCTTTATACACCTTATGATGACAAAAGAGACAAGGATGAAAACTATTTTCAAGACATGAAAAATGTCATCATATAATCTCAAAGGGAATATGACCTTAGAAGTAAATCCAATCAAGAGACTCCCAACACCAAAACCTCTGACAAGTCTTCACAAAACAGAACTGTAAACAAGCCTAAAGTTGTCAAACAGAAGAAAAAAACAGTAGTTGTGAATTCTGATAAAGGTAAAGAGAAAGGCACTCAAAACGTTACAAAACAGAGTGTAGACCTTAGCAGTACTAACACTTCAGCTAGTACTCATGTTAAAACCATTTTTTCAAATGTAAATAGAACAAATCAGCAAGCTGATGTTGCTGATAGAGTGGCAGCTAGTAAGGCTGAGACAAGCACTTCAAAGAATCAAACACCTTTCAGCCAGGAGCAAGAAATTTCCAAAATTAAAATCTCTGTTCCCTTGACTGAGTTAGCTTCCCAAAATGTATATAGGACCCAAATTTTGAAGGCTTTAAACATTGAAGAGAATAATGACACAGTCAATCTTAACAATGACCAGCCAAAGCTTATTTTTGGTCCAAAGATTGAAGGTAAGTATCAAGAGGAACCTGTTCCTCCCTTTTATGTAAGTTTAAACGTTCATGACAAGATTTTTCACAACGCTATGCATGATTCCGGGGCCTCTCATAATTTAATGCCTAAAGCTGTAATGGAGAGCCTTGGTCTAGAAATCACCAGACCTTATAAAGACCTTTACTCCTTTGACTCGAGCAGAGTAAAATGTTTAGGATTGATAAAAGACCTCTGCGTTAACTTAGCACAGATTCCAGCCAAATGCTTGGTTATGGATATTGTTGTGGCTGATGTGCCCCCAAAGTATGGAATGCTACTATCTAGGTCTTGGGGGGCTAAGTTACAAGGAACTATGCAGATGGACATGACCTATGTGACCATTTGTTTTCAATTAGACAAGAAGACTTTACAGGGAGTCCCATATGCAATACACAGTTACAAGTCAAGACAGACCACAAAACTCTCCTTTGTATTCTGTAAATATAGGCCTCGATTCTTTTATCCTGTTTAACGATGAATCTTTCACTAAACAGGTGACTTTAACTAAACTGATGGCTAATAGAGAGGAAGAAGAACACAACGCAGAAGTGTCAAAATAGTTCCCTGCTTTTGAAAACTTTAGTAAACCAAACACAGGTCTTGAGCTTCAAGTCATTCGTCCTTTGATTTTAAACCTTGATAGTCAAGAAAACAACCCTCAACACAGTGAAAAATATGAGGATTTAAACAAAATTCAACTAAGTGCTGATACTCATGAACAATCAGCAAGCACGTTAGTTGAAGAGGACAGTAACCAAGATGAAACCGAAAATAGTCCTCTGTGGAGTATGAATTTTGACGGGTCGTGCACTAGAACTAATGCTGGTGTAGGTGTCTGGATATGCAACACTGAGAACAACCACACATAAAGTATTTCCTGTAGATTAAACTTCCAGTGTTCAAATAACATAGCGAAATATGAATCCCTGCTTTTAGGCTTACGCTTGTTGAAAAATTTAGGAGCCAAAAGAATCAAAGCATATGGGGATTCTGAATTAATCATTAGGCAAGTCAACGGGGAATACAACGCAAATCACCCAAGACTTAGGGCCTATCGAAACAATGTCGTCGATCTTTTAAAAACTTTTGAGGAATACCAAGTAATTTTTGCCCCAAGAAAAAGAAATATCGCCGCCCACAACTTAGCCTTTTCAGCTAGAACATGATTAACGCCATATGAAACCAAAGACTGCACAACTCAAATAAAATTCAGACCAACCATTGCTGATAACAAAAAATATTGGCAAGTGTTCGACGGAGACAAACAAATAGAAGACTTCATGCAATTCAAAAATGAATTTGAACTACACAGTTCGGATTCAGATTATGAAACAGATTGCAATAGTGAAGAAAATTTTCTTGGTGAAGAAGAACCGTCTCCTGAGGTTGCCAATATAAATCTACTATATAGCGAACTTGAAAACAAAATAGAGACGAGTGCAGAGTTAGAAACAAAGGAGTTGGAAACCCTGCAGTCTAAAGATCAGAGTTTGCCTAAGGGTCTGGCCCCTTTAGAAGAGTTGTTTGATTTTAACGATGTGGCCAAAAATTCAAAACTGGAGCCTATAGAGACTAAAGTGGAGGGGTGCAACATAGGCAGTGAACTAAAACCTATGATGATTAAACGGTCTAAGACTTTACCAGCTCACATTAAACTCAAATACATAGAGCTATTCAAAGAATTTTCTGATGTTTTTGCGTGGAGTTACGAAGATCTTAAGTCCTATGACACTGAAATAATACAACACAAAATCCCTCTCAGAGAAAACCAAAAACCATTCAAACAGAAGCTACGCAGAATAAACCCTGTTCAACTGCCTTTGGTTGAGAAGGAAATAAAGAAAATGTATGAAGCTGGTATTATTGTCCCTATTAGATATTCTGAGTGGGTGTCTAATCTGGTGTCAGTTAGGAAGAAAACATGAGAGATCAGGCTTTGTATAGACTTTAGAGACTTAAACAAAGCTTCATTGAAAGACAACTACCCTTTACCTAAGATGGATCATATTTTGCAAAGGGTGGTAGGGTCTACAAGAATTTCTTTGCTTGATGGCTATTCAGGGTACAATCAGATTTTAGTCCACCCTAATGATCAATTAAAGATAGTTTTTACTACACCATGGGGCACTTTCATGTATGTGAAAATACCCTTTGGCCTAATGAATGTTGGTGCAACATTCCAAAGAGCCATGGACATAGCATTCTCTGAAGAACTGGGCTACTTCATCATTATTTACCTGGATGATGTCACTATTTTTTCAAAGACAGATGAAGAGCACTTAGAACCTTTAAGAACAGTCTTTGAGAGATGCAGAAAGTTTGGGATAGCTTTGAACCCTAAGAAGACACTATTCGATCTCCAAGAAGGTAAGCTTCTTGGGCACATTATTTTAGAAGAGGGTATTAAGATAGATCCAAAGAGGATTGAGGCCATATTGCAAATCTCTCATCCTCAAAATATCAAGGAGTTGCAATCTTTCATTGTAAAGATTAACTTTTTGAGAAGGTTCATCCCCAACTTGGCTAAGCTCCTTAGAAATATTACAAACCTGCTGAAGAAGGATCAGGGGGTAAAATGGACTGTGGAAGCAAAGAAGTCCTTTGAACTGGTGAAACAAGCCTTAACCAAAACACCGGTTCTAATAAGTCCTGATTTTTCAAAAGATTTCTATATTTTTTCATTTGCATCAGAAAATACCATAGTTGTTGTCCTTCTACAAAAAAATCCACAAGGACAAGAGCAGCCTATTGCTTTCTTCAGCAAGGCATTGAGAGATGTTCCTTTGAAGTATAACATTATGGAAAAGCAAGCCTTTGCTTTGGTTAAGGCTTTAAAAGACTTCAGAGTATACATCTTGCACTCACACATCATTGCCTTTGTCCCAAATTCAATTGTGAAAGACATTCTAACACAGGACCCAGATGGTAAGAGAGGTAAGTGCCAGCTGTTATTCTTGAATATGATTTAGAGATAAAACCCACTAAACTCATCAAAGGCCAAGGTCTAGCTAGATCGATGGCTGAATCCAATTTTGAAGTTCTTGATATTAATATGATTAATGCTTTGGATTAACGAGAGGAAATTTCAACTCCCATTTTTGAAGACCATTTTATGAATTCCTCTTGGTATGCTGATATTCTTTATGTTTTGCTTAATTTGAATACACCTCCTAGTTTGACAAAAACAAAGGCAAGGTTTCTGAAGTTAAAAGTTGTAAACTATTGCATTATAGATAGATGTCTTTATTGGAAAAATGCAAGTGGTATATTGCTTAAATTTTTTCCTGAGTATGATGCAGAGAAGGTTAAGCACGAGTTCCATGAAGGAGAGTATGGAGGCCATTTATACTGGAAGACAACAGCCAACAAAATCTTGAGGGTTGGTTACTATTGGCCTACTCTCTTTCTTGATGTGCACAAGATGATAATTGCCTGTCATAAATGTCAAATTTTTTAAGGCAAAAAGAAGCTTCTACCTCTGCCTTTGCATCCAATCACTGTTGAAGCCCATTTTCAACAGTGGGGACTTGACTTCATAGGAGAAATCCATCCACCATCCTTTGCCCAGCATAGATGGATTCTCACTGCCACAGACTACTTCACTAAATGGATAGAAGCCATCCCCTGTATGCAAGCCAATGATTCTATCATTATAAAATTCATGGAGACTAATATTCTATCTAGATTTGGCTACCCTACCAAGATCATCATTGATAATGTAGCAGCATTTGGATCAAAGAATATGGTTTAATTTTGTCACAAGTATTAGATAACATTGGGGCATTCCACGGCCTATTACCCGCAAGGTAACAGACTTGTAGAATCTTCAAAAAAGATTTTAGTGAACATAATCAAGAAGTTGTTGGAGGACAACAAAAATTCTTGGCACACAAAGCTTGTTCATGCACTTTGGGCTGACAGATTGACATTGAAGAAATCTATTGGTATGTCACCCTACTAGCTTGTCTATGGCACTGATGCAATCTTTCCTACTAGCCTTGGTGTGCCCGTTATGAAGTTGATTCAAGAGGTTCAATCTGAAGATAATGACATGATCAGAAGGATAAATCAGACTATTCATCTTCAGCAAACCAGAGAGGAGGTTTATAACAAAGCATTGCAAAATCAAGACAACATTAAAAAGCTTTTTGACAGAAGAACAAAGGCCAGCAATTTTAATATTGGGGACAAAGTTTTAAAGTGGGACTCAAGGAGAGAAGACAAGGGAAAGCATGGCAAATTTGACAACTTATGGCTTGGCCCTTACTTCATTCATTTAGCTGTTGGTAATAATGCCTTTTTCTTACAAGATTTGAATGGAGCAAAATTGTTTGGGGGTCCTGTCAATGGCAGGATGCTTAAAAATTACTTCTCTTGATCCATGTCATGTTCTGAAAGCCTTTTTATCTTTTTTCTCATTATAAATATTTCACCCATCATTGCATTCAAAGTTAGAAAAATCAAAATACAAAAACAATGAAAGAAAGAAAAGAGGGAAGATTGTAAAAACAATAAAGGTACAGCCCCATACCAACAAAAAGAGAAACAAATCTGAAAGTGTGCAAGCTTAAATTCCACTCCTAAAAAACACACTTCTAGTTACTCAAACAGCCTAATCTTGACTAATTAGTTTTAAATTTACTGCTGATAGGATAGTGAATTTGATTTTCCAAACTGTTTAATCTTGGCTTATCAGTAGGTCGATTAGGCTAGAAATTAAAGGTTCAAACATGCTGAAAATATGAACCTGTGTTTCCAAGAGAGATGACTCAAATATGTTTATTTCTTGAGTCAAGAACAGTGGAAAAAACTGTTTCTAATAAGCTCAAAATCTGAACCAGTCAACAAAGAAAAAACAGCTCAAGCAAGAGTCAAAATAGCGTTGTAAAAAGATGAAGGAAGTGCTTTGAACTTTCAGATCTTAAGTCTTCCATTTTTAATTTAATTTTCTACAAAATAATATCTATGTGCAGCTTGTTTTTTATGCCATAGATTAGCAACAAGTTAGACTGTTCAATCCTGACTTGTATGCTTTGAATTTCTGTTTTAGAAATTAGAGAATAAAAATATGTTAGACTGTTTAATCCTAAAAAATTGGTAGATTAGGCAGAGAAACATATGGAATCAACTGTTTAATCTGATTTCATGGAGAAATAAGGAGTAGAATTAGATTAGTTTTATGCTTTCAAAAGAATAAAATGTTGTGAAAAGAGTTTGCCAATCCAAGTGCACTCTAAAGAAGAAAAAATGTTAGATCAGTAGGATTGAGTAGGTAGAAAGCTGGTATTGATGAAGTTACATTGTTTTTCATGGCTGCTAACATTTTTTAGAACAAAGAAGATCATCCAAGTAAAGAAAGGCAGCCCAACGGATAAGGCACTGATCAACCTCCCAGAGAATACAAGTCTGAAGTTCTTGATGCCTTCAAGAAGGCACCATCCCCAAGTGGAGCCACTATTAGCCACCAATAAAAATTTTCATATCAAATGGTGGCTAAAACATTTTTGGAGCCTTTAAGAAACAGGTTTAATTGCTAAAAGTGTTATCTCTTGAAGACTCGTGGAGACATCATGCCCTTGGTTCAATCTTCACTGCTGTTTCCATTTTTTTGCTCAGGAATTCTACTAATTCCATAAGAGAAAATACTGCTGCAAAATCCATTTTTCCCTCCCTCCTCTTCAAAACTAACCTTCATTTTTACCCTTTTCTTCCTCATGAAATTCCTCCATTTTCCATTTTTCCCCATTCCCCCTTTATAAAATCCCCATTACAGAGTTTAAAATTCCTTTTTTAACTCTGCCGAAACCCCCAAATCCATCAGAAAACTCTGAAAAAAATAATAAAAAAATACACTTTTTTGTACTAAGGGTTTAAGCACCTTTGGGCTAAGTCTTAACCACTTCCCCACCATATGCCTTGGTGCTAGAACCAAGTGCTGAGTCCTTTTGGTGCTTATCTCATCGGAAAAGATAGAGCACACAAGTCTTTTGTTAAGTTGAAACATCCGATGCGATTAGCCCCCTGTTTTATAACCCCCGATCTTATTATCGCCTCATATAACCCTTGTGCCCACAATCGGGTGCTAAAGAATTGTATAAACCCATTCTCGATTGTTGTTTCCCTTTGTAAATTCAATAAACCCACTTTTTCCTAAGTTTGGTCTAAACGCACCCATACAATGTTTTTTAATGTCAATGGGTAGATTGAAATGCCCGCATCAAAATTCCGATGCGATTAAGCCCCATTTGTATAAACCCCGCTCTCCGCTTTACTCCATATAACTTACGCCCGGGACCAAGAGTTTAAGTCCCGAGGCGTTAATCGCATTGGAGAAAATCAAAATGGTTAGATTGAAAGACCAAGCCCGACTTTTCGATCCCGATTGGCCCTTATACATATAAGCCCCGGGCCTATTATCTTTCATGTAAACCACGGGCTCCGCAATCGGGCGCCAGATCACTTCATATATATATGTCTCGCCCCGAACCATTAAACCTTTGTTCTTTCATTAAACTTTGGGTTTTCATGTATTATAAGGGTTTCTTCCTATTTCATATTTGAGATATTCTCCGCCGTTGATCTTGAGCCGATCAAACGGCCCGCGCTACATCTCATCGCAAATTTTTTATCAGGCGCATTTTATTTCCCTTCCCGATTAACTTCCTCTAATCAATCAAGAGCCGTTGATCTCCTCCTTGCCTTCCCAGATCCGACGGCCCTCGTTTTCTCTAATCACAAACCTTTCCTCCACATTTTGAACCCCTCTGATTCACTCCCCACCGTCGATCTGATCCTCAGATCGACGGCCAACGCTCAATTGCATCGGCGCCATACAAGTTTTTCCCCCACCGATCGCATGCCTCTGATTGCATCTGGACCGTCCACGTGTCTAGATCGGATGGTCTAGATTGCATTTCCTGACTTTGGTTAAAAACATGCAGCCCCGCTCATAATGTTTCTCGGCCAATCAGAGTCGTTGATCTCTGCAGATCAATTGTCCTTCTTCATCCTTTCTCCACCTGTATATTATTTCATTTTAGCCCCAGATTCAATCCTGACCGTCGATCTTCTACATCCGACGGCCCAGATTGAATCCGCCCTCCCCGCTTCCGTCCACGCATCTATCTCATATCTCGTTCACTTCCCCACCGTTAGATCTGAGGCCCCAGATCTAACAGTCCACGTTCCATATCGCGTAAATTTCAGCGCGAAGGATAATTTCCTGAGGGCCGCACGATATAGGTGGTTTTGAAAAGCCACGTGTCAAGCAGGAATGCATATCACGTTCAAAAAGGAAAAACTGTCTCCCCACCTTTTTCTCACACGAAAACAGTGGTTCTACCTCCCAAAACCATCTTCCCCATTTCTATTATGTTTTATCGCGTGCGACTCCCACCGTGATCTCTGAAGATCAATGGCCTATATTTAATCTGGCCTTACACTAT
The DNA here is from genome assembly GCA_034641835.2 of Pinus albicaulis. NCBI lineage: Eukaryota > Viridiplantae > Streptophyta > Pinopsida > Pinales > Pinaceae > Pinus > Pinus albicaulis. The sequence goes on from CM076571.1 coordinate 787,809,373, forward strand.
CGCCCTTCACCCTCGCCAAAGGTTTCCAACGCACGATCTCCGTCGTTGATCTCGTGGGCCGATCTCATCCGACGACCCATGATCATCCCGAACCCCCAACTCTATTTATTACCATATTTCCTCCGAAACAAAGGTTTTAACCCCATTTCTTCGCATTTCTTCTATTTTCCAAACAATGTGACTCCTTCACACTGTTAAATCACAACCAATCCCGACCGTTGATCTCTGCGCAATCAACGACTCTGACTTAATTGACACCATTGTTCTTTCCGAACAGTCTCCATTTGATCTCCACATCGGATCTCCACCGTTGGATGATGCCATCCAATAGCCACGCTCCTCCCCTCAACCTCTGAAGCAATTTTACCTCATAAATGCAGGATTTATTAATGCTTATTGTTTTATGCAGGTTTCTATGGTTTCTTCCATTATATTAAAGGAAAACCTAAGGCCGAGGGTGACGATTCCCGTACCTTTGATTCATAAAATAAAGATCATTCCATGAGGTTCAAACTCCACGTCTCGTCAATGCTTCATGGGCATTGATGCCATATGAACCCTGTGTGGCCCTACACATCAACAAGACATAGTGTGATTTAATCAAATTAAAAGAGTATCAGTGTCGAAGAAAAAACACAGCAGAATTGAAGATTCAAGATGAATTCCATAGTTTAATTGATTATGGCTAAGATTGATTATCAAAAGCCTAATCCATTAAATTAAAACACAATTAAATAAAATGAAAAGATCATCAAACAGAAAGGCCTCCACCGCCACAACAGAGGCCAATTGATTCCTCTCAGCTACCACAAAGCCACATGTTGCCTCAAAGCATTCAAACAGAGGCCGAAGTTATTTATCAAAAAGAAGATATTTTCCTTAGCGCAGCCGAATAGTTAATTCAGCCAACAGAACTTAATGCAAAAAATATCAACAGAGTTAATTATATCCTGAAACAAAGAGCCTTAAAAGTCAACAAAAGCTCCCACCGAGCTTAATCATTTAAAGTAAATCAATTAATACAATGAAAATATCTGTACTCTTCTCCATTAAGTCCCTCATAGGCTGAGAAGAATTAATCTGTATTAATTGACCCAGGAGATCTTTTATCAGATCCCACCTCCTCATTTCTTCTATAAATACTGCTGTAGAAGATGAGAAAATGTTGGTTGCGGAACTTTGAAATATACTTGTGCTCGAAACTTCTGATTGTAAATAGTGTTCAAAGGCTCTTGAAGCTCTGCTTGTGATAGAATAGTTAGGTTGAGTAGTGAAGATGATTGCTAACCTGAAACACTGGACTTAAAGCTGTAACTGGTTTGAAGCATCAATACAAGTTGATTTATGGGATCCTGGTCTATGTCAACGGTGACGTTTTTCTTATTGTGAATCTTTATTTTATTTATGTTTTCACTTTGTCCATCTTCTCTGATAAAGAACAACAAGCATAGAGTTAGGATTTACTGTATATCAGTACCCTTCTCTGACTGATAAGCTTTATCCATATGTTTTCTTCCAAATTGTATTATTTAGGAATGATTTAATTCAGTTCAAGCAGTTAGGAATGTTGGCGTTCCCTCGTCCTATTGTGTTAGCTATTGTTATTCTTCAATGTTATTTTCAGTTTATGTTAAGTAGAGATGAACTAAGGAAGATATGGTGATCCCTAGTCCTAGTTTTATCCCCAAAGACTATCTGAAAGTTTCCCTATGAATGTGTGGAAAGTTGGCTAGTTTCAAAGTACTTACCAGATCTTAGACCATTATTTGTTATCATTAGTGTTTTTTCCCTGTGTTTAAATGTTTTTCTATTGAAATTTTATCAAAGGCTGGCTAGTTTCCGTGGGTGATGCAAAATCCCAGGTTACTTTTATGTTTTTCTTAAGTGTATGTCAAAAGCTAGCTAGTTTCAAAGTACTTACCAGATCTTGGGCTGCTCTTTGTTCTTCATTTGTTTAATTCCCCTTCTTGTTGTATCATTTCATTCCATAAAATAAAATTTAAATAGATCCTTCGACATAAATGACTTGCCCCATGGACCACTCTTGAACCTGATTGTTTCAATTAAACCCTATTATGACTTCATATCCCAATGGACTAAAACCATCATTTCATCCATCTTTTTAGCCAAAGCTTGTTCTATTTGCTTGCAACTTCACACCTTTGAAACTCTTTCCATTTAGAACTTTCCACTCAAATAATAATCATGCTCAACCATCCAAAAAAAACAAAAACCCTCGGCCTTCATAACTAGCCTAATATCATTACCCAATAACCTTAAAGATAATGCCATCTTTACACTTATTGGAGAGATCCCTCTCCGGATTCAGGAGGGCTAGATCCTAGAATCCCAAAGTGGTTGAAATGGTGTTCTCCCTGCGGTCGGAATTTTTCCAATATTGTTGATTACAGGGAGATAACAAGGCTGATAAAGAAACCAAATTTATTGAACACATCCAGCATGTTCACCAGCAGGTCCATGAAATCTTCAACAAATCCAATACCAAGTTCAACATAATTTGCCTCATCTCATGGAGGAACTCAACGGAATGGGGAACATTACTTCCTAAGGGGGAAGGAATGATCCAGGTGGATAGTGGTGGCCACCCACATATTCCATTTGGACCCCCACCATCAGTTCTTTCATTTTTCAGCTTCAGCACAACTTACTATTTTTAGCAGTTTTTCGGGTCCTCAACTTCCAAAGTCATTTTGAGGCCCTAAACAATTTTTTTTGGGAAAACTGGGAGAATAATGGAAGGTACTTTGATGTTTCTCACATTAAAATTTGTATTCCTTAGATATATATTTCTAACAAGTTATTAAGCGCGTCAAACAGAGATCATATGCCAAAGTTACATCCCAAGGAAGTTGATGTACAAATTTACCCAAACGGGGCCCATAGTTTTGGCACTTCATCTCCTAGGGCTTTTTTTTTTTATGTTTAGGGTTTTCCATTATTTCTCAACAATAAATAGGCCTTTTAGCCTCATTGTAACACATTTTAGAGGCCTGTAGCTACCACATCTCTTCTCAAAGATAAGCTACCAATGCCCTAGCTATTTTATTTCAATTCTATCTGTAAACAATTTCAGTTATTTGATATTAATGAAATGAAGTATTATTTCCACTACATCTCTATGTTTATGTATATTTTTGTACTTTATTGCATTCCTAAATAAATCCAGATCAACAGAGGAATGTTCTTGTAACATATTTGTCCATTCTTTCTTTTGAGATTCTTCCAAATTGATATTAATATTCAAATTTTTTCCCGAAAATATTTCTATTAAAGACTTGCCAAATTTTTCCATAGAATGTAAAGCCATTTGATGAGATGTTAAATATTCAAAATTGCATTGTTCTTGAAGATCTTGATATTTTTCACAATACGAGGAAGAATCGTTATTATTCATCAAATTTAAAATCTGACCGTCTTCATCGATTTGTGAAGTAGCAAATATTGGTTTTATATCAAAGTATACATTATCATCATCTATCCTAACTTAAATTTCTACTTCTATTGTTGTTTTTGCAGGAGGATATAGTGTGAATTTCTTAGTAGAACTTCCACTAGAGATAAACATATCACCAAATATACAACTTATGAAAGCATCAACTATAGCTAACCATGGTCTACATAGAATCATTGGATGTCCTCCTAAATTATTCTTGAGAGTTAAAATCATAAAATCAACAAGATATTCCCAATTATCTAAGGAGACAAATACATCTTCTAACACACCATTTGGTTTGATAACAGATCTGTCTGCTAATTATAGTAACGTTGGTGTATATTGAATATTGGAAAGTTTTAATTGATCCATAGTTTGTTTACTCATGAAATTGATAACTGCTCCCAAATCGATCAATGTGTTTGGAATATCGATACCATTAATGTGTTTTTTTTAAATGGGGCTACCTGGATATGGATATTTTTGAACTGTTGGTTTTCCCATCATAATATTTGCAATTTTCCCAACTAATTGGATTTTTTTAATGCTTAACTTCCTGATTGTTCTTGCAAATATTGGTATTTCCTTTATATCTTGTAACAAAGGAATTTTGATACAAACATTCTTTAGTTCATCTAACATGTCATATTCAGGAAACACAATTTGTTTCTCTATTCGATTGTCAATTTTTAGCCTTTCAGGAAAAGGTTGATTTTGAATTGAAACAAAAGTTTGTGCTACAATGAGAGTTGCATTTTTTTAAGTATCATTAGTGTTATCACCAAAAAAATGAAGAATCATTTGAAAACGTTATATAGGTTCATGTGTCAAAGGTAGGGTTGTAGGATTCATTTTTTATATACTTGGTCAAGGAAGATTTTAAATTTTTCCTGTTTAAGCTTACCCTAAGGTCCAAACCCACTCACTTTAGAATCCCCTCATGTCACATCACTTATAATTTCTGATATATTTCAATTCCCAATATTTTTGTACCGAAATAGTCGTTTTAGCCAAGAAACCACAGTTTCGTAGCGAAATACATTGAGAAATGTCACGTTTCGCTATGAAACTACTGATAATTTCGTAGCAAAAACCTCCATATTTACACTAAACACGCTACGAAAGTGTGGTTTCTTGTCTTTCTTGTTAGACTAGCTGTTAGGTGTCAGAATATCGTTGGGAAATGGTAAGTTAGATACCATTCGAGTCATTGAGGGATAAGATCAAGGTACATGGTCAGGTCTGAAGTCATCATCACCATTTTAGTCATGTATGAGTCATCATTGTGTTATGAGTGGACATCAAACTTAAAAATCTTTCCTAATTCAGTCATTTCTCATTCTTCATTTCTTCTTCACATGATATCAATCTCTAGAGAGCTATTGCATTGAGCCAAAGTTGTAGCTGGTGTTTTCAAAGGTTTACAAAGATCGTTGATCAAGCGAGGCTGAAAACTATAAAGTGAGGCTGAGAACTATCAAGCGAGGCTGAGAAGGAATTAAAGAAACCATGGCAGAAAAAAGAAGGACAAATGAGGGTGGCCAATGTATGAGATATGAGCCAGCAGATATGAATCTGATCAATGAAGACCCAACAGTTGTAGAAGTCTTCAAAAGGACAGGTTGCTTACAGTTTTGTGAAAAGTTACAAGGCTGCCATGTACAGGTTTCAAAATAATTTTCTTTAAACTTCAGTGGAATAGCTACCAAAGTGGGGATGCTTAATCTTTCCATTACACAAGAGATCATTGCAGCAGCAACATGGATTCCAAGGGGTCAAGAGAAGTGGTTCAAAGGGTTCATTTAACATGGAGCAGTGCAAAGAGTTTATGAAGCCTGGAAACAGTGCAATGGACCTCACTAATGCCATTCCAAGGAGCTGCATGAAGGATAACTACTCAAAATTGTTGCTCATCATCCAAAAGTATTTTACTTGCGAAGGAAGATATCATAAAGTCTACTCATACCATTTTAAGCTACTCCTACACTTCACTGGTAAGATATCTCTCGATATACCTTTCTATTTACATACAAGTTTATCAAAAATGGCAAATAAGGTCCAAGAAAAATCTGAAGGGAGTGAGACTTCATTGTTTCATCATGATTTAGTGAAACTGCTGGTTTTAGATGAACTCCAAATACTAGGCAGATATTGGTCTTCATTTTTGTTTGTTAGTGGTTTTTAGTTGGATTCTCTTACTCCTTCAAGAACTCCTAAACCCAGGAGAATTCCATCACCCTTAGTAGCAGAACAAAGTGAACCATTGGTGGCAAAACCAAGTGAACCAGTAAGAGTAGAACCAAGTGAACCAATCATGATGGAAAAAATGCAATTGCAGAGTTTTGATACACCAAATATTACACCTGCAAAACATAAATCAAAAGTGGTCAAACCTTCAAAACAAAAACAAGTTGTGAATAAACAAGGAACCAAAATGATGACAAGGAGCCAAAAAGTGGCCTTAGAAGACAAAACAGTGGCTATAGAAGCCAGAGTAGTAGCTAAAGGAAATCTATAAGACATATTACATGCCATTGACATAGAAGAGACTCCTATAGTCGAGGCTGAGGACATAGAGGATGGTGGAAAAGAACTAAAGAAAGCCAAATTGGGAAAGAAACTAGAATTTGAAGGAGAAGATGCAGGTTTTATTTTCCAAGCAAGAAATCCTATGATAAGGCATGCTAGAAAGCTATTAGAGAGTAGTAAAGAGGTTCATCCACCTACTGACACAGTCCAGCCACCACAAGACATCATTGATATTTCATCACCAGCAGAGAAAGATACAGTTAGAAAATCAAAGAAAGGAAAAGAGAAAGTGATGGAAAAATCAGAGTTTGAACACCTTAAAGAATAGTTAAAGTTGTTCAACCATGAAATTGTTGTTATGAATAAAGAAGCAAGAAAACACAATGTAGAGAAGATTTAGTTTGAAAAGATGAAGGATATTTGGGAAGAGCAGGTTGACAGTGTTTCCAAGACTTTAGATAATACACAACAGTTTATCAAATGGACCATTCCATTGAGGAAAGAGGTCAAATATGTCAGGAGAATGAACATACATTTGGAATCCACCAACAGAAATTTGAAAGATCAAGTTAAATTCCTCCAAGAATAGCTTGAACTTATCCATGAAAAGTTGGAGAAACAAGGCCTTAAAATGATAGTAGTTGAGGAGCCAATTTCTCAACTCATCATCAATGAGGAAGAAACACCTCAAGAATCATAGTGTGAACTGGTTTATGATTTTGAAGGCTAATGGCATGCTAGAAACAAGGTTTTTTCACTTAGAAGGTATATTTTTGAAGCTACACAAATTTCTGGAATTTTGACTGTTTTCAGTAGTTTCGTAGTGTTCCTGGGCTTGAAGAACAAGAAAATGCTACTAAAATACTGTAGCTTTCCTTTTTCATTTTGAATCGGTTTTTGGAGATCCCAAGAGATGAAAATAGTATGGAAGATGTATTAAGGCATAATGAACATCATGCAAGAGGAAATAACTAGAAATATTGATGGCAAAAGGCATTTTTGTAACGCTACGAAACCGTCATACTTTCGTAGCGTATTGTTTTGAAGCTATATGAGTAGGTTTTTGTGCACTTTTGGATAGCTAGAAAATTTCAAAGTGTAATATTCCCAATTAGCCCAAGATAATGGGAATATACAATTTTTTTTCATTATTTTATGGCAAGAATAAATGTGTAAAGGAGGACAAGAAAAACTCCTAAAAACAGCGAATAATTAATGCCCCATGTAAACAAGGTTAAATCAGGGCTATTCTAATAAAACACCCTCATGTGTGGAAGGGATTGAGCTATTTGACTGGGTCAAAAATCAACATCGTTGTCTAGATGCATTGAACCTCCTAAATGCACAACGCAGTGTTAGATGGAGGCTACACATGTGAAAAAAGCTAAATCATTGAGATGGTTTAGGGTTTTGCAAGATCTCAATCTTATAAAAGGAAGAGGAGGACAGCAGAAGAAGGTTGTTGAACATATTATATTTCTGAATATATTTTCTATTTAGACATATATCATTCTCTTGTTTTTTAGTTAAGAATAGTGTTGTTTAGCACCAGGGTGTTCCTGGTCGGGAATCCCACCTCTTCCATTGAGTAGCTCTTGGAGGAGTCTTGCTTATCTTGTCCACTATCAGGCATTTGGCCAAGCTTCAGCTTCCAACTACAACGCAGATCCTACTGAGGGTTTGGTTTTCCTTGTAAGCTACAGCAAGTGGAGGCTAGATCGTCTAGTGCCTCTTTTCAGTGGGAAAGCCTTCTATTCCCCTGGCAAGAGAGTATTGGATGATTGGAGCATAGTTTCAATTCTTGGCTTGAGGCCAAACCATGTTCTAAAGCCTACAGCACAGTTAATATTTCTAGACTGCGTTATTTTCAAGTGAGAAAGTTGCAGGGTGTTTTGGCACATTTTGGAGGAGAGATCTCTAGTGTTGGGAATCTTCCCTTCATTGTGGTGATCCGTGGATTACAGATATATTCCATGTCATATTCAGATCTGATCTGAATACTTTTGTATTTGCTTCAGAATTTCTGAATCATTCTGTAGATCTTTTGCATTAGATCTCAGATCTACTCCATGTACTTCACTTTTTGCTGAAAACCCCAAGGGGCATTTGTAGAGGAGCCTTTCTAGTCTACAAATCTGATATAGACATAAATTTTTGTACACATATCTGCTCTAGATATGAAATGTAATCTACTATTGTTTCAGCCAATAAAAATAACACTATCAAGCTTGTTCAGTCATATTCTATGGTTGCAGCACCTCAATATTGAGGATTTCTTCATGTAAAGTCTTCTATTTTTTTTTCTATAACTCATGGGCTTCAATATAACTCTAAATTGCTGATATAAATGTAATTACTGAGCCTCCATATTTTCCTCCTACTTTTTTTCATTCAAACTACATTATTTTCTGAGCAATATTGTCATAAATAGTTAAAATCCCATTCTTGGGCATTTTTCAGCCATACTAGGTGTGGGAGACTTGTTTACCTCACCTAGAATGATTTTTTTCTAATATCCTCTTGGATTTAGATGTCATATTGTCAGACCTAAGGGATCCAAGAGTCAATTTTGACTTATGTAGCATCCATTTCTGAAAAATGTGTTTTTCAGACATGCATTGCTGATAATCCCAATTTGGGGATATTACAGTGGTATCAGAGCAATCATCTTGGCATAGCCTGTGCTTTGGATTATAAGAAGCCAATATGTATTTTCATGAAAAAAATATTGAAGAAGAAGATTTATTACACTCAAGACAAAGAACACAAGGGTCAAACCCCTTTATCTGGAAGAATGAAAGGGAAAGAGTTCTTAAAAACTTTGTTCCAAACTTTGCATGAGCTTAAGAATGAAATTAGGGGAATGAGGAAAGAAAGACATGCAGATCCCTTGAATATATTTGCACATGAAGGAAGCCCCAGTTATTCATACTTTTTGTGTGAGCATTTAGCCACACAATCATATCTGCAACGTTGTAGCATGCCTACATTCCTAGCAAGAGAAAAAGCAGAAGGAGAGACACCAAAAGAGGAGACTCTTGGTGACTATCTCCAAGAATATGAATCTCAGTCTAAAAGATTCAAAGAGCACATTAGGGGTAAGTTTGAGGTCTAAAATGGGCCTCCTAAGGAAACTATAAAATAATAGTGGAAATAATAAGATAAGATTTGATGACATCATCAAATTTTAGAGGGAAAAAAGAAAAAAACTACATTTTCAACTTATCTCCCAAATTGTTTACTCAAATTTCAAGCGGGAGTACTTGTTGGATGCAAAAATTAATTCCTTATCCGATGAGTACCCATGTTTCATACTTTCGATGGACTATGCTACATGAAAAATTAGAAATACATGAAAAACATGATTGCAATCATGCTTTTTCATGTGTTTCTCATTTTTTCACGTAGGAGGGTCCATCAAAAGTATGCAACATGGGTACTCTTTGGATGAGGAATTAAATTTTGCATCCAATGGGTACTCCGACTCGAAATTTGAGTAAAAAATTTGGGATATAAGTTGAAAATACGAATTGAAAAAGTAGTTTTATTATTTTATTATTTTTTAATCTTTTTACCCTTTTACTTAAAAAATGGTGAATCATCCCCCACGGTTGACATCATCATCTTGAATCCTGTTGGTTCTTATAAAGTTTATTTTGGTTGTACATATTTCTTAGGAGGCCCATTTTAGACCTCAAAATTCCCCTAATGTCTAAGCTTCCTAGATTTTTGTCAACTCAAAGAACAAAGAAGATCCAGCATTTACAAGAGAAGAAGAGGGTGGATGCAGCACACTTTGGGTAGATTCTCTCTACCTACTTTTGATGGATCACATAAGAACACAGCCAAGTCTTGGGTAAAGAAGCTTGACACACATTTCTAGCTGCATCAAGTTTCAGAAGAAGAAGCCATAAGAGTAGCAGCGCTGCACCTCCAAGGTAAGGCTTATGCCTGGTGGTTATTTGAGTCTTCTTCATTGAAAAATGTAAACATCTCTACTTATGCAAAGTTCACTAGTAGGTTAGTGAAAAGATTTGATTCTATGCCATCTAAAATTTCTTTGGGTAAATAAACTAAGCCCAAGAATTCAGAAATTTTTCATCAGATGGATGGATCCATGAAGATAACTCCATCCCAAGACATTGTTGAAGGGGTTAAAGATCTTCTACATGATTTGCCAAGGGCAAAGGCCCCACTTCAGCAAGAACATTCTTCTCAAAAAGAATACATGAGTGTTCCTTTCTCAAGGAGAGATCAAGAGAAAGGATCTCTTATTGATGGGACATGCTCCATTGATGAGGAGAAGAATGAAGAAGACCTGAAAGGTTCCTCCAGCACTGTGACAGTAGTTGGAGATCTATTTTTATTGGGAGATGGAGATGAAGCCATTGCTTCCACTAAGAGGGCTCTTGTATCCTTGCAAGAAGGCCCCAAGGATCTTACACATGAAGAGAATGAGCAGCATATGTCTATGATAATAGACAATGAGACAAAACAATGGAGGGAATGTGTTCCAACATTGCATCTAATTTTGGGAACACACACTATGATAGATCAGTCCATTGTGATCAAGACTTTTGACACCAAGGAGATGATGGGTGTTCATGGGTTAACTACATCTAAAAGAAACACCTTAGACTGTGAGATCTTATAGAAAGTGGGTGAAGAAGAAAAGGTGAAGGATCACAATGCTGATATGATGGGAGGTGATCCTCTATTACATGAAAAAGAAGTTGGGAAATTTTCTCCACTCAAAAGCACTCTTTCATCTATAAGAGTGATGCCCCATCATCATAAGACTTCCACACAAAAATCAGAGATGGAATTGCGCAGTGGAAGCAATCTTAATATGTTCCCATATGTTATTCATATGGGAATGAGCCATGAGACATCATTATCTTGTGGTATTCCAACGGGAAGACCACCTGATTCAGATTTGGTGAAGGATGTTTCATGCATTGATGCTTCTTTTATATATCCAAGGAGGAAGGGAGCACTAGAATACCATACTACAGCACTGAGAGTATGGGGAAGGTACAAGGAGAGGGAAAGTATTTTTCCCTTAACATCATTATCCGTTCTCTCATCTCATACTACGCTGAGAAAATATGTTGCAAGAATGAAGGATAATACCATCATGAAGCAAGGAATGCATTCCTTGAATCAGAAGAAAAACTTGTTGGGAGGATCCTCTTCCATACATGATGAGAGATGGTGGTCACACATGCATACTTTGGCAAAACCAAGGAGGTTCTGGATAGATGATAGCCTTCCATGGGAGACTAACTTCCAAGAACTTCCATTTCCTTTTGAGCATGTGCATGTGCAAGAAGAGCAGCAAGGAAGGAATGGAAACCTTCCACCTTATACCTTTGGCATGGGAGATGTCAAGGAGGAGAAAAATGGGAGGGATGACCTTCCAACATACACTTTTGACATGGAGAATGTTAAGGGGGAGAGAATAAACATGGTAGACATCTCATATGACACATTATCAGCACTGTCATTGTTGGGCAAATTAGATCCATATTGGAAATAACAACTGCTGGTGGAATATTCCAAGGATATTCACACTTGCATGATTCTTGATGACTTGTTACATGATGAGAGCTATTCAATCCTTGATGGAGTCATCTATAATCATGGTAGGATATTCTTGTCTAGAGCTTCCAAGCTCAAGGAGAAGTTACTACAAAGGGCTTATGAAGAGTTCTATTTCAGCCACACATATTCTATGAAGCTCAACAACATCATCTTGAGGAGCTACTATTGGGAGGGATTTGAAAAAGAACTATATCAACATTGTCAAAGATGCATGAACCATGTGGAGATGGAGCAACAACATGACTCTATAAGAGAGTTAAATCAGCCTTCTCTTTCTCTCCTTGAGGAAGAGGATAGATCTATGTACCACTCCATTGATATGAGGAGGATTGTTGGTGAAGAACATGCTCTTGTTACATATGTTTTATACTCTGATTTCATGCATTCTTCTACCATATTTTTGCAGGCCATGACTCCAAGGAGGAGCATTATATCTTGTAAGCCTCATGGCCAATATCGGGCCACAAACATTTCTGAATTTGGCCACTCCCTTGGAAGGAAAAGGGAGATTTTGCAACATGATGGGTGCTTCCCTAAGGCACCAAATATATCTCACACCTTAAGATATGGTGAGATGGTATGGGCAGCAAGTAAGTGGTGGGAAAACCACTTACCATGTCTTGATTTGAGGCAGGCAAGAGATGCACTACGTTGGTATCATATGAGGGATTATGACCCACCTCCTCATGCTCAATTTTTTGTTTGTATGTACATAGTTTTGCTTCCATACATGGATGATATACTTGTACTTCTTGTGGGGATGTATGGAGTAAGGGTGGGAGCCATGTGTGCACTACATAGGATGGAGACTCTCTATGTACCATATGCTACATGTTTTAGAGAGAGTATTGGTTCAGCCATGTTTGTTTCAGTTGAGTTCTTAACTCCTTATGGGATGGGTCATCTACCTCTCATAAGAACATTGGAGAAACAATTCATGGAAGGATGGTTTGGTGAACACTCAGCTCATGGAGGAATCTTATCACTTGATTGTGTCACCAATGGAAGAGGAAAGGAGCTGCAACACTCACCTTATCAGTTTCTTGAGGACAAGCAACATTTTGGAGGGGAGGACTGTAATATTCCTAGTTAGCCCAAACTAATGGGAATATACAATTTTGTTTCATTATCTTATGGAAAAAATAAATGTGTAAAGGAGGACAAGAAAAACTCTTAAAAACAGTGAATAAATCAATGCCCCTTGTGAACAAGGTTAAATCTGGGCTATTCTAATAAAACATCCTCATGTGTGGAAGGGATTGAGCTATTTGATTGGGTTAACCATGACCAAATAAAAAACGTTGTCTAGATGCAGTGAACCTCCTACATGCACAGCGCAGTTTTAGATGGAGGCTACACATGTGAAAAAAGCTAAATCATTGAGATGGTTTAGGGTTTTGCAAGATCTCAATCATATAAAAGGAATAGGATGACAATAGAAGAAGGTTGTTGAACATATTATATTTCTGAATATATTGTATGTTTAGACATATATCATTCTCTTGTTGTCTAGCTGAGAATAGTGTTGTTTAGCACTAGGGTGTTCCTGATCGGGAATCCCACCTCTTCCATTGAATAGCTCTTGGAGGAGTCTTGCTTATCTTGTCCACTATCAGGAATTTGGCCAAGCTTCATCTTCCAAATACAACACAGATCCTGTTGAGGGCTTGGTTGTCCTTGTAAGATATCGCAAGTGGAGGCTATATCTACTCAGATCTAGGCCAGTCTAGTGCCTCTTTTCAGTGGGAAAGCCTTCTATTCCCCTGGCAAGAGAGTATTGGATGATTGGAGCACAGTTTCAGATCTTGGCTTGAGGAAAAACCATGTTCTAGAGCCTACAACACAGTTAATCTTCCTGTACTGCGTTATTTGCAAGTGAGAAAGTTGCAGGGTGTTTTGGCACATTTTGGAGTAGAGATCTCTAGTGTTGGGAATCTGCCCTTCACTGTGGTGATCCGTAGATTACAGATATAATCCATGTCATATTCAGATTTGATCTGAATACTTTTTTATTTTCTTCAAAATTTTTGAATCATTCTGCAGATCTGTTGCATTAGATCTCAGATCTACTCCATGTACTTCACTTTTTGCTGAAAACCCGAAGGGGAATTTGTAGAGGAGCATTTCTAGTGTATATATCTGATATAGATCTAACGTTTTGTACACAGATCTGCTTTAGATCTGAAGTGTAATCTATTGTTGTTTCAGCCAATAAAAATAACGTTTTCAAGCTTGTTCAGTCATATTCTATGGTTGCTGCACCTCAATCTTGAGGATGTCTTCATGTAAAGTCTTCAATTTTCTGTTCTATAACTCATGGGCTTCAATATAACTCTGAATTGCTGATATAAATGTAATTATTGAGCCTCCATGTTGGCCTCCTATTGTTGTTCATTCAAACTGCGTTATTTCCTAAGCAGTATTGTCATAAATAGCTGCAGTCCCATTCTTAGGCATTTTTCAGCCATACTAGGCGTGGGAGACTTGTTTACCTCACCTATAATGATTTTTTTCTGATCTCCTCTTGGATTTAGATTTCAGATCATCATACCTAAGCGATCCAAGAGTTGATTTTGACTTCTATAACATCCATTTCTGAAAAATGCATTTTTCAGACATGCATTGCTGACAGTCCCAATTTGGGGATGTTACAGTGGTATCAGAGCAATCATCTTGGCATAGCCTATGCTTTGCATTCTAAGAAGCCAATATGTATTTTCATGAAAATAAAATACTAAAGAATAATTTTTATTACACTCAAGACAAGGAAGATAAGGGTCAAACCCCTTTATCTGGAAGAATGAAAGGGAAAGAGTTCTAAAAAACTCTATTCCAAACTTTGCATGACCTTAAGAATGAAATCGGGGGAATAAGGAAAGAAATACATGCAGATCCCTTGAATAGATTTTCACATGAAGGAATCCCCAACTCTTCATACTTTGTGTGTGAGCATGCGGCCACACAATCAGATCTGCAACGTTGTAGCATGCCTACATTCCTAGAAAGAGAAGAAGCAGAAGGAGAGACACCAAAAGAGGAGACTCTTGGTGACTATCTCCAAGAATATGACTCTCAATCTAAAAGATTGAAAGAGCATATAAGCTTCCCAGAGTTTTGTCAACTCAAAGAAGAAATAAGATCCATCATTTACAAGAGAAGAAGAGGGTGCATGTAGCACACTTTGGGTAGATTCTCTCTACCTACTTTTGATGGATCACCTAAGAACACAGCCAAGTGTTAGGTAAAGAAGCTTGACACAAATTTCCAACAGCATCAAGTTTCAGAAGAAGAAGCCATAAGAGTAGCAGCGCTACACCTCCAAGGTAAGGCTTGTGCCTGGTGGTTATTTGAGTCTTCTTCATTGAAAAATGTAAACATCTCTACTTATGCAAAGTTTAGTAGGAGGTTAGTGAAAATATTTGATTCTATGCCATCTGAAATTTCTTTGGGTAAACAAACTAAGCCCAAGAATTTATAACTTTTTCATGAGATGGATTGATCCATGAAGATAAGGCCATCCCAAGACATTGTTGAAGGGGTTAAAGATCTGCTACATGATTTTCCAAGGGCAAAGGCCCCACTTCAGCAAGAACATTCTTCTCAAAAGAATACATGAGTGTTCCTTTTTCAAGGAGAAATCAAGAGAAAGGATCTCTTATTGATGGGACATGCTCCATTGATGAGGAGAAGAAAGAAGAAGAGCTGAAAAGGTTCCTCCAGTGTTGTGACAGCAGGAGGAGATCTATTTTTATTGGGAGATGGAGATGAAGCCATTGCTTCCACCAAGAGGGCTCGTGTATCCTTGCAAGAAGGCCCCAAGGATCTTACACATTAAGAAAATCAGAACCATATGTCTATGATAATAGACAATGAAAAAAAACAATGGAGGGAATGTGTTCCAACATTGCATATAGTTTTGGGAACACACACTATGATAGATCAATCCTTTGTGATCAAGACTCTTGACACCAAGGAGATGATGGTTGTTCATGGTGTAAATACATCTAAAAGGAGCACCTTAGACTATGAGATCTTGCAGAAGGTGGGTGAAGAAGAAAAGATGAAGGATCACAACGCTAATATGATGGGAGGTGATCCTCTATTACATGAAGAAGAATATGGGAAAGTTTCTCCACTCAAAAGAACTCTTTCATCTATAAGAGTGATGCCCCATCATCATAAGACTTCCACACAAAAATCAAAGATGGAATTGTGCAGAGGAAGCAATCTTAATATGTTCCCATCTGTTATTCATATGGGAATGAGCCATGAGACATCATTATCTTGTGGTATACCACCAGGAAGACCACCTGATTCATATTTGGTGAAGGATGTTTCGTGCATTGATGCTCCTTTCATAGATCCAAGGAGGAAGGGAGCATTAGAAGACCATACTACATCGCTGAGAGTATGGGGAAGGTACAAGGAGAGGGAAAGTATTTTTCCCTTAACATCATTATCCATTCTCTCATCTCATACTGTGCTGAGAAAAGATGCCGCAAGAAATAAGGATGACACCATCATGAAGCAAGGAAGGCAATCCTTGAATCAGAAGACAAACTTGTTAGGAGGATCCTCTTCCATACATGATGAGAGATGGTGGCCACACATGCACACTTTGGAAAAACCAAGGAGGTTTTGGATAGATCATAACCTTCCATGGGAGACTAACTTCCAAGAACTTCCATTTCCTTTTGAGTATGTGCATGTGCAAGAAGAGCAGAAAGGAAGGAATGGCAACCTTCCACCTTATACCTTTGGCATGGGAGATGTCAAGGAGGAGAAAAATGGGAGGCATGACCTTCCAACATACACTTTTGACATGGATAATGTCAAGGGGGAGAGTAGCAACATGGAAAATATCTCATATGACACATTATCAGTGCTGTCATTGTTGGGAAAATTAGATCCATATTGGAAATCCCAACTGCAGGTTGAATATTCCAAGGATATTCACACTTGCATGATTCTTGATGACTTGCTACATGATGAGA
The DNA here is from genome assembly GCA_034641835.2 of Pinus albicaulis. Taxonomy (NCBI): domain Eukaryota; kingdom Viridiplantae; phylum Streptophyta; class Pinopsida; order Pinales; family Pinaceae; genus Pinus; species Pinus albicaulis. The sequence goes on from CM076571.1 coordinate 787,825,954, forward strand.
TATTCAATCCTTGATGGAGTCATCTATAATCATGGTAGGATATTCTTGTCTAGAGCTTCCAAGCTCAAGGAGAAGTTACTACAAAGGGATTATGAAGAGTTCTATTTCAGCCACACATATTCTATGAAGCTCAGAAACATCATCTTGAGGAGCTACTATTGGGAGGGCTTTGAAAAAGAACTATATCAACATTGTCAAAGATTCATGAACCATGTGGAGATGGAGCAGCAACATGACTCTATAAGAGAGTTAAATCAGCCTTCTCTTTCTCTCCTTGAGGAAGAGGATAGATCTATGCACCACTCCATTGATATGAAGAGGATTGTTGGTGAAGAACATGCTCTTGTTACATATGTTTTATACTCTGATTTCATGCATTATTCTACCATGTTTTTGCATGCCATGACTCCAATGAGGAGCATTATATCTTGTAAGCCTCATGGCTAATATTGGGCCACAAACATTTCTAAATTTGGCCACTTCCTTGGAAGGAAAAGGGAGATTTTGCAACATGATGGGTGCTTCCCTAAGGCACCAAATATATCTCACACCTTCAGCTATGGTGAGATGGTATGGGCAGCAAGTAAGTGGTGGGAAAACCACTTACCATGTCTTGATTTGAGGCAGGCATGAGATGCACTTTGTTGGTATCATATGTGGGATTATGACCCACCTCCTCATGCTCAATTTTCTGTTTATATGTACATAGTTTTGCTTCCATACATGGATGATATATTTGTACTTCTTGTTGGGATGTATGGAGTAAGGGTGGAAGCCATGTGTGTACTACATAGGATGGAGACTCTCTATGTACCATATGATACATGTTTTAGAGAGAGTATTGGTTCAGCCATGTTTGTTTTAGTCGAGTTCTTAACTCCTTATGGGATGTGTCATCTACCTCTCATAGGAAAATTGGAGAAACAATTCATGGAAGGATGGTTTGGTGAACACTCAGCTCATGGAGGAAGCTTATCACTTGATTGTGTCACCAATGGAAGAGGAAAGGAGTTGTAGCACTCACCTTATCAGTTGCTTGAGGACAAGCAACATTTTGGAGGGGAGGACTGTAATATTCCCAATTAGCCAAAGCTAATGGGAAAATACAATTTTTTTTCATTATTTTATGGCAAGAATAAATGTGTAAAGGAGGAAAGAAAAACTCCTAAAAATAGTGAATAAATCAATGCCCCATGTGAACGAGGTTAAATCTGGGCTATTCTAATAAAACACCCTCATGTGTGGAAGGGATTAAGATGTTTGACTGGGTCAACCATGACCAAATCAATAGCGCTATCTAGATGTAATGAACCTCCTAGATGCACAACACAGTTTTAGATGGAGGTTACACATGTGAAAAAAGCTAAATCATTGACATGGTTTAGGGTTTTGCAAGATCTCAATCTTATAAAAGTAAGAGGAGGACAGCAGAAGAAGGTTGTTGAACATATTATATTTCTGAATATATTTTCTTTTTAGACATATATCATTCTCTTGTTGTTTAGCTGAGAATAGTGTTGTTTAGCACTAGGGTGTTCCTGATCGCGAATCCCACCTCTTCCATTGAGTAGCTCTTGGGGGAGTCTTTCTTATATTGTCCACTATCAGGCATTTGGCCAAGCTTCATCTTCCAACTACAACACAGATCCTGTTGAGGGTTTGGTTGTCCTTGTAAGCTATAGCAAGTGGAGGCTAGATCTACTCAGATTTATGCCAGTCTAGTGCTTCTTTTTAGTGGGAAAGCCTTCTATTCCCCTGGCAAGAGAGTATTGGATGATTGGAGCACAATTTCAGATCTTGGCTTGAGGCCAAACCACGTTCTAGAGCCTACAGCGCAGTTAATCTTCCTACACTGCGTTATTTTCAAGTGAGAAATTTGCAAGGTGTTTTTGCACATTTTGGAGGAGAGATTTCTAGTCTTGGGAATTTGCCCTTCACTGTGGTGATCCGTGGATTACAAATATAATCCATGTCATATTCAGATCTAATCTAAATATTGTTGTATTTTCTTCAAAATTTCTGAATCATTCTATAGATCTGATGCATTAGATCTCAAATCTACACCATGTACGTCACTTTTTGCTGAAAACCCCAAGGAGCATTTGTAGAGGAGCTTTTCTAGTGTACAGATCTGATATAGATCTAAATTTTTGTACACAGATCTATTCTATATCTGAATTTTAACCTACTATTGTTTCATCCAATAAAAATAACGTTGTCAAGCTTGTTCATTCATATTTTATGGTTGCAGCACCTCAATATTGAGGATTTCTTCATGTAGAGTCTTCGATTTTCTGTTCTATAACTCATGGGATTCAATATAACTCTGAATTGCTGATATAAATGTAATTATTGAGCCTCCATCTTGGCCTCCTACTTCTTTTCATTCAAACTACGTTATTTTCTGAGCAGTATTGTCATAAATAGCTACAGTCCTATTCTTGGGCTTTTTTCATCCATACTAGGTGTGGGAGACTTGTTTACCTCACCTAGAATGATTTGTTTCTGATCTCATCTTGGATTTAGATGTCAGATTGTTAGACCTAGGGGATCCAAGAGTTTATTTTGACTTCTGTAGCATCCATTTCTAAAAAATGCGTTTTTCAGACATGAATTTCTGACAGTCCCAATTTGGTATATTACAGTGGTATCAGAGCAATCATCTTGGCACAGCTTGTGCTTTGCTTTCTAAGAAGCCAATATGTCTTTTCATGAAAAGAAAATACTAAAGAAGAAGATTTATTACATTCAAGATAAAGAAGACAAGGGTCAAACCCCTTTATTTGGAAGAATGAAAGGGAAAGAGTTCTCAAAAACTCTGTTCCAAACTTTGCATGAGCTTAAGAATGAAATCAGGGGAATGAGGAAAGAAATACATGCAGATCCCTTGCAGAGATTTGCACATGAAGGAAGCCCCGATTCATCATACTTTGTGTGTGAGCACTCAGCCACACAATCATATTTGCAACGTTGTAGCATGCCTACATTCCTAGCAAGAGAAGAAGCAGGAGGATAGACACCAAAAAAGGAGACTCTTGGTGACTATCTCCAAGAATATGAATCTCAGTCTAAAAGATTCAAAGAGCATCTAAGCTTCCCATAGTTTTGTCAACTCAAAGAAGAAAGAAGATCCAGAATTTACAAGAGAAGAAGAGGGTGCATGTAGCACACTTTGGGTAGATTCTCTCTACCTACTTTTGATGGATCACCTAAGAACATAGCCAAGTCTTGGGTAAAGAAGCTTGACACACATTTCCAGCTGCATCAAGTTTCAGAAGAAGAAGCCATAAGAGTAGCAGCGTAGCACCTCCAAGGTAAGGCTTATGCCTGGTGGTTATTTGAGTCTTCTTCATTGAAAAATGTAAACATCTCTACTTATGCAAAGTTCACTAGGAGGTTAGTGAAAATATTTGATTCTATGCCATCTGAAATTTCTTTGGGTAAAAAAACTAAGCCCAAGAATTCAGAAATTTTGGATGAGATGGATGGATCCATGAAGATAACTCCATCCCAAGACATTGTTGAAGGGGTTAAAGATCTGCTACATTATTTTCCAATGGCAAAGGCCCCACTTCAGTAAGAACATTCTTTTCAAAAAGAAGACATGAGTTTTCCTTTTTCAAGGATAGATCAAGAGAAAGGATCTCTTATTGATGGGACATGCTCCATTGATGAGGAGAAGAAAGAAGAAGAGCTGAAAGGTTCCTCCAGCACTATGACAGCAGGAGGAGATCTATTTTTATTGGGAGATGGAGATGAAGCCATTGCTTCCACTAAGAGGGCTCTTGTATCTTTGCAAGAAGGCCCCAAGGATCTTACACATGAAGAGAATGAGCAACATATGTCTATTATAATAGACAATGAGACAAAACAATGGAGGGAATGTGTTCCAACATTTCATCTATTTTTTGGAACACACACTATGATATATCAGTCCTTTGTGATCAAGACTCTTGACACCAAGGAGATGATGGGTGTTCATGGGTTAACTACATCTAAAAGGAGCACCTTAGACTATGAGATCTTGCAGAAGGTGGGTGAAGAAGAAAATATGAATGATCACAATGCCAATATGATGGGAGGTGATCCTCTATTACATGAAGAAGAAGATGGGAAAGTTGCTCCACTCAAAAGCACTCTTCCATCTATAAGAGTGATGCCCCATCATCATAAGACTTCCACACAAAAATCAGAGATGGAATTGCACAGTGGAAGCAGTCTTAATATGTTTCCATCCATTATTCATATGGGAATGAGCCATGAGACATCATCTATAAGAGTGATGCCCCATCATCATAAGACTTCCACACAAAAATAAAAGATGGAATTGCACAGTGGAACCAGTCTTAATATGTTCCCATCCATTATTCATATGGGAATGAGCCATGAGACATCATTACCTTGTGGTATACCACTGGGAAGACCACCTGATTCAGATTTGGTGAAGGATTTTTCATGCATCGATGCTCCTTTCATATATCCAAGGAGGAAGGGAGCACTAGAAGACCATACTACAGCGTTGAGAGTATGGGGAAGGTACAAGGAGAGGGAAAGTATTTTTCCCTTAACATCATTATCCATACTCTCATCTCATACTGCGCTGATAAAATATGCTACAAGAATGAAGGATGACACCATCATGAAGAAAGGAAGGCAATCCTTGAATCAAAAGACAAACTTATTGGGAGGATCCTCTTCCATACATGATGAGAGATGGTGGTCACACATGCATACTTTGGAAAAACCAAGGAGGTTTTGGATAGATGATAGCCTTCCATGGGAGACTAACTTCCAAGAACTTCCATTTCCTTTTGAGCATGTGCATGTGCAAGAAGAGCAGCAAGGAAGGAATGGCAACCTTCCACCTTATACCTTTGGCATGGGAGATGTCAAGGAGGATAAAAATGGGGGGCATGACCTTACAACATACACTTTTGACATGGATAATGTCAAGGGATAGAGCAACAACATGGCAGACATCTCATATGACACATTATCAGCGCTGTCATTGTTGCGGAAATTAGATCCATATTGGAAATCCCAACTGCTGGTGAAATATTCCAAGGATCTTCACACTTGCATGATTCTTGATGACTTGCTACATGATGAGAGCTATTCAATCCTCGATGGAGTCATCTATAATCATGGTAGGATATTTTTTTCTAGAGCTTCCAAGCTCAAGGAGAAGTTACTACAAAGGGCTTATGAAGAGTTCTATTTCAGCCACACATATTCTATGAAGCTCAACAATATCATCTTGAGGAGCTACTATTGGGAGGGCTTTGAAAAAGAACTATATCAGCATTTTCAAAGATGCATGAACCATGTGGAGATTGAGCAGAAACATGACTCTATAAGAGAGTTAAATTAGCCTTCTCTTTCTCTCCTTGAGGAAGAGGATAGATCTATGCACCACTCCATTGATATGAGGAGGATTGTTGGTGAAGAACATGCTCTTGTTACATTTTTTTTATACTCTATTTTCATGCATTCTTCTACCATGTTTTTGCAGGCCATGGCTCCAAGGAGGAGCATTATATCTTGTAAGCCTCATGGCCAATATTGGGCTACAAACATTTTTGAATTTGGCCACTCTCTTAGAAGGAAAAGGGCGATTTTGAAACATGATGGGTGCTTCCCTAAGGCACCAAATATATCTCACACCTTCAGCTATGGTGAGAAAACCACTTACCATGTCTTGATTTGAGACAGGTAAGAGATGCACTGCGTTGGTATCATATGTGGGATTATGACCCACCTCCTCATGCTCAATTTTCTGTTTGTATGTACATAGTTTTGCTTCCATACATAGATGATATACTTGTACTTCTTGTGGGGATGTATGGAGTAAGGGTGGGAGCCATGTGTGTACTACATAGGATGGACACTCTCTATGTACCATATGCTACATGTTTTAGAGAGAGTATTGGTTCATCCATGTTTGTTTCAGTTGAGTTCTTAACTCCTTATGGGATGGGTCATCTACCTCTCATAAGAAAATTGGATAAACAATTCATGGAAGGATGGTTTGGTGAACACTCAGCTCATGGAGGAAGCTTATTACGTGATTGTGTCACCAATGGAAGAGGAAAGGAGTTGCAACACTCACCTTATCAGTTGCTTGAGGACAAGCAACATTTTGGAGGGGAGGATTGTAATATTCCCAATTAGCCCAAGCTAATGGGAATATACAATTTTTTTTCATTATCTTATGGCAAGAATAAATGTGTAAAGGAGGACAAGAAAAACTCCTAAAAATAGTGAATAAATCAATGCCCCATATGAACAAGGTTAAATCTAGGCTATTCTAATAAAAGACCCTCGTGTGTGGAAGGGATTAAGCTGTTTGACTGGGTTAACCATGACCAAATCAACAGCTCTGTCTAGATGCAGTGAACCTCCTAGATGCACAACGCAGTTTTAGATGGAGGCTACACATGTGAAAAAAGCTAAATCATTGAGATGGTTTAGGGTTTTGCAAGATCTCAATCTTATAAAAGGAAGAGGAGAATAGAAGAAGAAGGTTGTTGAACATATTATATTTCTGAATATATTGTATGTTTAGACATATCTCATTCTCTTGTTGTTTAGCTGAGAATAGTGTTGTTTAGCACTAGGGTGTTCCTGATCTGAAATCCCACCTCTTCCATTAAGTAGCTCTTGGAGGAGTCTTGCTTATCTTGACCACTATCAAGCATTTGGCCAAGCTTCATCTTCCAACTACAGTACAGATCCTATTGAGGGTTTGGTTTTCCTTGTAAGCTGCAGCAAGTGGAGGCTATATCTACTCATATCTAGGCCAGTCTAGTGCCTCTTTTAAGTGGGAAAGCCTTCTATTCCCCTGGCAAGAGAGTATTGGATGATTGGAGAATAGTTGCAGATCTTGGCTTGAGGCCAAACCATGTTCTAGAGCCTACAGTGTAGTTAATCTTCCTAGACTGCGTTATTTTCAAGTGAGAAAGTTGCAGGGTGTTTTGGCACATTTTGGAGGAGAGATCTCCAGTGTTGGGAATCTGCCCTTCACTGTGGTGATCCGTGGATTACAAATCTAATCCATGTCATATTCAGATCTGATTTGAATACTTTTGTATTTGCTTCAGAATTTCTGAATCATTTTGCAGATCTGTTGCATTAGATCTCAGATCTACTCCATGTACTTCACTTTTTTCTGAAAACCCCAAGGGGTATTTGTAGAGGAGCCTTTATAGTGTACAGATCTGATATAGATCTAAATTTTTGTACACAGATCTGCTCTAGATCTGAATTATAATCTACTGTTTTTTCAGCCAATAAAAATAATGTTGTCAAGCTTGTTCAATCATATTCTATGGTTGCAGCACCACAATCTTGAGGATTTCTTCATGTAAAGTCTTCTATTTTCTATTCTGTAACTCATGGGCTTCAATTTAAATTTGAATTTATGATATAAATTTATTGATTAAGCCTCCATATTGGCCTCCTACTGTTGTTCATTCAAACTGCATTATTTTCTGAGCAGTATTGTCATAAATAGTTGTAGTCCCATTGTTGGGCATTTTTCAGCCATACTAGGTGTGGGAGACTTGTTTACCTCACTTAGAATGATTTTTTTCTGACCTCCTCTTGGATTTAGATGTCAGATTGTCAGACCTAAGGGATCCAAGAGTTGATTTTGACTTCTGTAGCATCCATTTCTGAAAAATGCGTTTTTCAGACATGCATTGCTGATAGTCCCAATTTGGGGATATTAAACAAAGGTTCAAGGGATCTTGTTTGCAGTCATCCAAAGCTTAAAGACCACGTGATGAAGCCAACTCATCAACCAAACCCCTCGTTGAAGATAAGGACCAGTTTTCCTAAAAAACAGGGTTTGTTTCTAGTTTTAGAGGAGGTCAATTAAGAGGTCATGTAGTGATGAGTCCCATCACACCCTATTCGAATATTTGAAGGCATATTTGTCAAATATGTAATTTTTTTCGGAGATAAGGTTGTTAATGTAATAATGAACAGTTTGATTCCTATTAGGAAAAGGACTGTCAAGTAGGATAACTGTCAATTTCCATTATAATAGATTTTGTATTGTTATGCAAGGTGTCAGTAGGGTAACTTCAATGAATATAGCCAGGAGGCAGATCATCTCATCATGTAAAAAGTCTATTAAAGGGCAGAGGGTCAAATTTGTCAAGGGTTGGATATTTTTTGGCAAAACTACAACTTTATGTAATTGATTGTTTTTTAGTAATACAGAGACTTGTTTCTTGACCAACCTGAGATTTTGATTGAGCTTTTAGTGCTTATCTTATATATATCTTTTATGTGTACCATTTGTAGTGGATTTGATACTCATAATTCATTCATGTAATGCTCTGAATTCCTTTATAGATGAATTGATTGTGTGATTTTCTATTTCATGTGTGTATACTTATGCTAAAAAATCTTACCTGCCTTAGCTTCCATGTCAAGTGAACTTACTACTGAGCTACTGAACTTGTTGACTCCATAAGCTCAATGTTTGCATACTGATGTTCTTTTCAACCTACACTTATCACAAACAAGTAATTTTCTAAGTAGGGTTAGCCATCTAGTTTATCATTATCAAATATCATTAACCCTTTTTTAGAGAACGCTCTCAGAATGAAGAGGCTAAGCTTCAGTCACAAGTTGGTTTGAAACAGTTACATAAAGTTGTCTGGTTAGCAGCCAATCAGGTGCAATTTTGTGATAATAATTAGAATGTATAGGGGTGATTTATTTTTGAGGAATTTATTCTTGATTAAAAGATGCTTCTTTCTCAAGAAGTTCATATTCTTCCTAAATAACAACAAATGGTAACTTCTTTTCCAAAATTGAACCAGATCTAAGTTGGAAATTATTTAGACCTAATGGAACTATCATGCAAGCTTGGAAATTTTGACCTTCAATATTGTAAACAGGTTGTGATTTTTTATTATTTTGGTTTGGAAGTAGCTGAGCAGGTAGTTGATTGGTTTTTTGGGGGTATGATGTGGGTGGTAATGGAAGTGGTTGATTATAATACTGATTTTTTATTTTGTAATGTGGAAAATAATTTGATTGAGGAGGATAATATGCAACTTGATATGGAATAAATGGTTGTTGAAACTGATTAAACTAAGGATTCCCAGGAGGGTACTACTAACCTTGTGTCCATTTTGAGGTGACCAATTTTTCCAATGCATTGGAGTATTCCAATTTTCTTGAGGTTGTGCATATGATTGGTATTGAGGGTTAATACCTTGTACTATATTTAGTTGTTGTGTTTGCCATGGTATTTTACCAATAAAACAAAGTGACTCAACTTCACTTGTTTCAACTTCATTTTGTAAGAATGTTTTAAGTCCAGGTATTGAAGGGCATACCTTTGTGTCATGGTTTTCTGCACAAATAAAACATGTTTCCACACTATCAAGAGGGCATTCTCATAGATCATATTTATTTCTGCATTTAGGACAAATATTGATAATGCAACTATTTCAAATTTTTTCTTGTTTTGAATTTTAACGGTATCTACTTGTTTATTGAGACTCCCTAAAATATATTTTTTGAAACTGTCAAGAAAATTTCCTATTTCTGCTCTACTTACTGTTCTAGTTGCAGATTTATTAAGCCTAGACACAACAGGGTCTCTTGGATTTTTCCTAGTTTTAGATTTGCCTCTTGAAATATATGTAAAAATTTCACAAATGTATGTAAATGATAAATGTGAAACATCTCCTTTTCCCATTAAATTGAGAAGATCTACCCACTCCTCTCTAATGGATTTCAGCAAAATATATTTCAAAGTTTCATCATCTAGAGTATGCATTTTAGCCCTATTAACATTGTAAGCAAATATTTCAACCAAATCTTCAATATTTTCATCCTCTTTTTGCATCATTTTAAAGACTTCATCTTTAATATTATGAGGCATACAATAATATTTGTATTTTTATAAGAATAGATCTTTCATTTATTCCCATGTCCTTATGCTATGTGTTCCTAATCCCACAAACCATTTAAGTGCTCTATATTTAAGGGTGGATGGAAACAATTTCAATTTTTGAGAAACAAGCAAGTAGTCATAAGACCTACATAGGAATTCAAACTCAAAAATAAATGTTTCGGGATCCTCATTCCTTAATACATGGAAAATAGGGAGGATGGAGGGTGAGATATTATTCATTGTGGTTGTCATATCTTCATCTAAGATGGGAAATCTAAAAGGTTATGGTTACCCTCTACCACCTATTATACCTCTTCGTCCACCTCCTCCTCTATTTCCTCATCTGCCTCTTCCTCCTCCAAATGTATGTTCACCATTCACATTGTGTACCTCTCCTTCCCCTTCTCCCGCCATTGTAAATTCTTCAGAGCTAATGTAAGGTTCTATAATTGGATTTTCTAGCTCGTCCTCTGGTTCTTATATCAATAGAATACTAGAATAATTTTATCCTTCCTCTTCACTAAGGATTTCTATTTCTTGTACTAAAAGTTATTCTTTAGTTCAAAATATAAATATTACTCCTTCTGTTGGGGATGTAGGATCTTCTACTAGAGCTTTAGTAGAGGAAGTTGGTGAATCTCTTGGTTGGATCTCATATCTAAGTACCTCAGGAATTCTATGTCTACCTGCGAATGATGGAATATGAGTTTTGGTGAATGGTGTGGCACTACGGAGTCTTGGTGGAGTGAGTGGTGATGTTGGAATTGAATTACTACCTCTACTTATAAATGTGCCCCTATAATATATTTGTCTATGCATAATTTATTTCAATATTTTTTTTCAAATGAAAAGAATCATATATACACTTCCCCGAAAATGACACCAAAATATTTGGTAATTTAATTGATGTTAAATTACTTCAAAAATTATCGACCAGGACTTGTAAATTGATGAAGTATATGTACACCATTTGTTCTAGGATTCCTTATCATTTGAATAATTTTTTAGTTGAATTGGGATGTTTTTATGCACATGCTTTATCTAAGAAATTGAAACTAAAACTATTTTCACTCTTGCAGAAAAGGAAAGTTCACATTGAAAAAAAGATCAAAGTAATTTTAAGGGCAAAAGTAAATGTCACACTTGGAAAAATTAAATCTTCACACTTGACAAAAAAATAAACTAATCTTAAAATGCATAAATAAATATCACACAAAAAAAATCAAATTTAAATCTACTTCACACTTGGCAAAAAGGATAACCAAATTTTAAACTGCAGAAATAAATTTAGTCTTCTTCTACTTCACACTTAATGGAAATAAAAACTTGAAGGAAACTTAATTGCAAATCTTAAAATCAAATGCTTCTAATTGGTGCACCCTGGGATTGCACCAAGAATTCCACAACTCCCAGAGGCTGCTCTACTTTACTTTATCAACCCGGGGTTCATACAAAATTGGAGGTGGTAGTGCTATATACACAACAGATGCATTCTACTCATGTCATCCTCTTCTGAGTCCTACAAAAGGGTGCTATTTCTAGGGCTTCCGAGTGAAGTCTATCACACTTTTGATTTAGACCTAGAACTACAAGTGACTCAAAACCATTACTCTATTAACCATCAAATGACTATTCTAAACCAATTAAATACATCTATCTATTCTACAAGGAAAGAAATCTGCAAGTTAAACTATGACAAGAAATAGAAGCAAACTAGGCATCTTCATGAAGTAAATGGTTGAATTGAAATTGCTAAAATAAGGCTAATATACACACACATTGTTGGGATAGATGGATGAACACACTCTGTCTACTTCATTCTTTAACTATCATGCTTTTAATCATGCATCTAATCATGACATAATTATGCTTGTAAATGCACTGTTTTGCAGCAAGGAGGAGAAGGCGCTAAGGTGGCTTAGGAAGGTTTTGAACTCATGGATGCAGGGTTGAAGGTGTCTTGATGGTTTTGGCAGGTCTAGATGAGGTCGATGATGGTTTCTAGGCTTAAGGAGAGGCCCACAGGTGCTGCTACTAGTTCTGCTATATGTTTCATGTAGTGCTACAGGAAAGTCCTAAATTGCTATAGGAAACAGTCTGAGGGAAATCCAAGGCCAAAAATGAAGAATAAAAGTGTAGGGGATGTAGAATGGAGGTGTACTTGTATGAAAGGAAGGTGGCCAACCCCTTTTCCAAGCTCATAACCTATTGATAATATCGTCTTTCACTTCTAGGGTTGCTGACGGTGTGAAGGTGGAAAGAAGGTTTTTGATGGGTGAGAAATGAAGCTAAGTGTTCTAGTGAAGTCCTCCTTTGCTATTCTAATTTAACTTGCAAGAAAACTACCTATTTGTGCAACAAACATTGGAAAATCTATGATGAATGAAATGGAAAATATGAGTTGAATTTGGAAAGAAAGCCTACTTAAGCATTCAAACAGAAATCTAACTCAATATTTCAGACATGTTCATGACACTACAATATCCAATGGGCCTGTGGTGAAGATTTGTCATCCTCAAGCTCCAATGAAAGAGATGAGAGAGGGAGTCTTGACACACAACTTTCTGACTTTATAAGCTAATATACCAAAATTTATGAAATCTTAACTACAGAAAAGACAAATGGAAGAAAACTAAAAAAAATGAATTTAAATGTAAGAAAACTAGCTAAAACTCATAAATCAAACTAGCTACAATGTCATAAAAATAAACATGAATGCACAAGGGAGACTAAGGCCAATGGATTGGGCCCTAACCTACAAGCCTAGCCCTATGAAACTAAATTAGTGAATGACAATCTGAATACTCATCTTATTGTAGAAAACAGTCTCATTACATAATCATAAAAGTTTCAAAAACCTATTACAAGAGCTAAGAGTCTATTAGCTTCCTTCAAATTTTGAATCCTAATGAGCTTTTGCTCAACCCTATTTAACCTAGAGGGTACCTACCAACAACTCCCTAAAAATTAGGTGATGTTTCCTCTTTGACTGCAAGAGAAGTGGAGCTTTGGTGCACTTGATCTACCACTTGCTAGGTTGCATTTGATTTCAAGATGTTGGAGGGAATCTCAAGGATCCCTTAGCTACCTTTGGGAGTTAAGGAGGTGGAAAATACCCCTAGAATCTCTCCTTGTTGTCTACTCGAGCTTTAATTTCAAAATATTCATCAAAAGTGCAATATCTTTGTGATTATCTTTCATTTAACCCATATTAGGAATTCAAAGCATGACAAGCCTTAATCACCATCTACACTTGGAACATAAGACCATAATATAATTTAAATGTGAGAAAGAGAGACTTAATAAGGCTAAAAAGGTGACAATTAACCCCTCCAATTATACCTAATGATGGAGCTCATCACTAATTCTTATCTCTTTAAATGAAATTTACATGTGCATGATAATCCCATTTATTATTTTATTTATCATTCTTACAATGAGATTATCCATGAAAATAGTCACACAACGAATTTATTAGATCTATGAAATAAATATTTAGAAAAATTTGTAATCATCTACTAAAGATCAAAATGGAAAGATTCATTATGATAATCTAATGCTACTGAACTAAAATATAAAAACTGAAATAGAAATGAAAATGAAACCTTTCAGCTCCTAGGGGGCCCTCCTGTGAGTTGTAGGTATGCAATGATTACCAGAGACTAAATACACATTTAAGCACATCGCATAGAGGAATAACAAGCTCACTTTTTAATAATTGCGAAGAATATTTCAAAATAATAACCAGTCAGTCATCATTGTGTCGAAAGGTAGGTTTTATAACCTTCTTCGGTAAAAAATTTGGAGATTTCTAAGCCTATATTACTCAACAAAAACTCTAAAACTAACATGAGATAACATGAAATAGTGATTCTTCATCATTTTCTATTAGAGAAGCAAATCAGGAGGAAAAATATCAACCTCATCCTTATCATCGATCTCCTCACTTGCGTGGTTTATCTCTAGCTGCTTTTCTGTTGGGTTGACCTTAACATTGACTTTCTTATATTACATCCTCATCATCTTTTTGGATCTTGGAGATAGGTAAATATCATTATGCAGGTTTTCAGTTACATGCACATACAAATTGTTTCCCACTTGGAGTTTCATAACCTACTGATTCTTCAAATGAGTTGAAGATTTGTTTATTAGTTGCATAATTGATGCAACTTAGTAGCTTGTGAAAATATTAACTCAAATAATAAAGAACAATGAAACTATGAATAAAATATCATTAATTACCTATTTTTTCCAATAAAATTGTAAGATGACACCCTTTTGAGATATTTGTGGTAAAAAAGGAGGAGAATGGATTTTAAGGATGGTTTCAAAAAGGGACAATTTTGGTCTTCAACATGATGAATGTTTGTGATTGGTGATGGTCTTGTTAGTTGGAATTGATGTCAACATCCTTATGACTATACCTGATGGAGATCATGTTATGGCCGCTGACTCGGAGATGGATCCACATGTGTGATTGGTTTGAGGTTGGCATGATGAGTTGGTTGGAGATGTTGCTATTGCAAGAGGTTGGAGAGTTGTTCATGTGTTTTGACTGAAGATGTTGTTGCTACAAGAGATTGGAGTGTTTCTCTTGGTGCTGCATATGTATCTACATATCTTGGAGACATTGGTTTGTTGCTACATGTGTTCAATTGTTGCTTCTCTTGTTGGAGGCAGTTGTATGGCATGTTGTTGATGTTGTAGGACTTGGAGATGCTACTATAGGGGTTAGAGATGCTTCTACACATGTTGGAGGTATTTAGAGATGTTATGGGTGTTGCTTGAAGAAATGGAGGTGTTGGTCTTGGTCCTAAGGTTGGAAGAATAGGTCTAGCATGTCATATACTTGTTCCTTTCCTATTCAATAGTTGTAGACTTATCTCAGTGGCTTGGAAGATTGTTCAAACACCGTAGAAGATGGTCGAGTAGGTGGCAGAGGTTTTGGGCTGAAGGAATTTTGTTTTAATTAGGTTTTATCCCCAATCGAGGAAGGATAGGCCATCCATGCGCCTGGAGAGACATAGTCGCATGGATACAGTGCTAAGGGAGCGGTTATGTCTCTAGGGTGCAAAAGTCTTGTGCAAAGAGTGTCAAGGGAGTGACTATGGGTTTTCACAAGAAAACCTGCACATTTCTCGTGCTATTGAGCTTATATTTGTGTATCAGTGACTTCCTTGATCATAACTTTTCAATTTGTGTTCGGAAACGTTTGTGTGACCTCCAGAAACTGATTAAAGTTGAAATTGTCAAAAAGGATAATGGACCTAGTGGTTGATTGAGTCAATGAGCTGAATCCAGATCCATTCAATCATATGAACATGAATTTTGGGCTTAGTAGTTTTGAGTAATTATTGAGTTAATCATTTGAGTTTATATTTATATTGGAGAAAGCTCATTATTAGTATGGTTGATTGTTGAGTTGAGTAATGAGAGTGTGTGTGTGGAGAAGAGCCTGCAAGATGCATATGTTCTCTAGTGTATAAATTATGAATAAAATTGTAGTTGTAGAAGCAGTGAGCTGAAGTATGATTCAACCTTATGTTTATGCAGTGTGTGTGGTGTTGATGTTAGATCTATGTAGTGAGTTGAGTAGATTATTTTCCAGATGGAGTGGAGTTTTTTGTTGGATTTTTTATGGCAGCTCGTGTGTTGCACATATTGATTCAACTTTGATGCTATGTTGTTACAATGTTCATGTTGAGCAAGTTTTCAGAGTCCAATTTGAAAATACATGAAGCAAGGCTCACATGGAGGTAGTGAAGAGATGAAGGCTTTGAGTATAAAATGATTGGAAAATTCAGTAGATGGAAGATATTTCTCCATCCAATGGTGGTTGGATAGTTCGGAAAAAAATGGGCGAGGAACATTGGTCATGGTGGTGACCAGCAGATCAGAATCTATAGAGTAAAATATTTAGTTTGGGAGTAACTTGGCAAGGATTGTTGATCGTGGTGGATTTCAGTGGTTGGTAGTCCGTAGATCTATGAGAGAAATAATTTCTAGTCTGAAAGTGCCAGATACTATTGAAACAAGTCAATTATTCAAGGCTCATAAGATTGAGATGATCCATGTATAATTTTCTTGATATTTAATAGAAGAATTGAGCAACGCAAAAACAGCATGTGGTTTTTGTTCCTAGGATGGGTTTTCCACTAGAAACACTTGTGTCCATTGTTTTGATTGGTTTTATGGTTTCATGTTTGTTTTAATGCTCTGATCTATGGTTTTTTGTTTTAGTTCATGCATGGTTAAAATATTAAGCAATTGCAGAGAAAAGTTTAAAAGTGCCACACTACCGATTCATTCCCCCCCCCCCCAAATATTGATCTAGTTTCCATCAATTGGTATCGAAGCAAGGCTGTCTGTTGCAGCTTGATCATTGGAGACTAGATCTTGGATATTTTGGCATAATTTTTGAAAATTTACTGAAATGGACCAGCAAGGTATTCCAGTACTTCACAAAGGTAAATCTGTAACTTCGAGAGTGAAATTATATTCATATTTTTTATCTGTTGATGACGATATTTTTCTATCAGTTGAGTATGGAATTAAACATGAATATAATGATTTATCTAGAAATATTATTTTAAATTATATTTCCAAATCTGATAGAAAATTTAAGAAAAATTGTGAGACTTCCAAAGAAATGTTGGATAAATTACAGAATATGCATCTTGGAGGAAAAATTTATTTTTCATAAATGAAGAAAAATGCAAAGAATTCTACTTTTATTGTAGCAACACATAAATCCTCCTCACAACAAGATGATGGAACTAGTGATTGCAGTGATAGATCAAGCATCTGTTGCAAAAAAGATGATAAATCAAAGATAATGGAACTATAAGTGGAGATTCAAAGGCTCAAGGCTGAAAATATAGATCAACGGATCTTGCTACAAATGTTTGATGAAAAGGAGTGTGCATTCAAGAAAGAAATTTTAGATATGAAATTTCAGCTGCAAGAAGGAATGAAAATTTTGAGATTGGAATGAGGAAGTAGTTTAATGTATTGGAGGACGAATGCCAAATTTTGAAGGAATAATTGGAGAGGCTCAAAAATAGTGTTCAAGCATCAACAAGAAAATCTAAAATTGTTGGAGCACCTAGTTGCAAAAAAAATAATGAGATCCATGAACCATGCAATAAGCAACAAAATAAGATAAGGAATCCAATGAATAAGTATAGAGCTAGAAAGTGTTATAATTATGGAATTCGTGGTCACATAGCAAAAATTTGCAAAAATGGAGAGATTAATCTCTCTCATCGAAAGGAATATCCAAAGGAGAATAAGCCTCAAGCATGCATGCAAAGGAAATCTCCTTCTTTCAGGTATAATAGTCCATTTTATGGTAATTTTTTCTCATGCAATGATTTTGTCCATAGGGATATTGACTTCAGGGCACATGCAAGGAATCAAAATTATCCAAATAGAAAATATCATACTATTCCTTATTCCTTGGTGACATTATATGTTTTGTGTGTGACAATATTGGCCACAAGTCCAAGGATTAAAATATATGTAATAAATATGGGCATTTCAAAAGGAATTGTCCTAAACTCAAGAAGGAAAAAAAGAAGATAATGGAAATAAATGAAGCCCAAGTCACTGAAGAATTAGAAGAACCTAAAAAGAGGAAGACAAAGAAGCAGGAAGTGAAGACTAAGATAATATTATATACTTAGTTATTTTCAGTTTATAGAAGATAACAATCATGATGAAAAAAATCACAAGCATGATAAGATGCATTATAACAAAGATTAATATGACATCATCATAAAGGAATGGAAGGATAGTCTAAGTAGAAGACTATGTGGTTGAAACAATCATAATACATGGTAGAAAAAAATTAACTCATGACATATTCATTAGTAGCATAGAATAATAACTAAAGTGAGAAGTTTACATGTTTGGAGAAAGTCATTTAGAAAAATAAGAAGATAACATTTTTGTCACACCTCATCATCATTGAAGAGGAGAATTTGTAGAACAAGGATCATCAAGATACTCCATTGGAATCTTTATTAAAATATTCACCTCTACTTAGAAGAAGAAAGTGATAGTCTACATTCCGCCTTGTGTGGGATCCACCATTTACAAGAATGATGGTATGTTGAAAAAGGTGTGCAACATGTCAAGTTTTTTGAAGTATTTTCATCTTCAAGCAAGAAAATGAACCTGCTAGAAGAAATTATAGATGGCCACATGAAATAATAGGTATGTATATATTTCGTCATAGAAAGATAAAGTTATGTCATCATATGGTTGCAAATAGAAAGGTTAAAATGATCTATCTCATGAGCATGAGGAAAGAAGAAGAAACTCTTCCATAAGAATGATGTATGAAGGCATGTATGATGTTCCTTGAACTCTTATACATATTGACATGATATGACCTCATGAAGAATATGAGGTGGTTGGAAACTATGGTTCATAAGATGAAGGAACTATGTATAGAATATCCTGAGGAAGAAATATGTGAAGGAATGTGAAAGAAGAGTTCATGAAAGATGTATCTATATTCATGTAAGATAAGATAATTAATCAACATCTGATAAGAAGAAGGATTAGCTATGGCATCTCCATGAAGAAGGCATGAAGACCTTGATATGTATGTTAGAGAAGGAGAACCTTGGTAATGTATTTCCTGGAGATGGATTCATATAGTGTGAGAAAGGATGATGATGTTGCAAGAAACAAATGTCATGATACAACACCATCATAAAGAAGTAATGTTGATTTGATTTTCATTTTTTATTTTTAAAAGAAATACTTTGGTTGGTTTGTAATAGGGCTACTGAAACAGTGTCATAAAATTTTATCTACAACTAATATTGGATGGAATATCCTGAAATAATCATGACTTGGAAGGGGTAGAAGTACGAAGGATAGCCATATGATGACAGGAAAGGTCACTTCTCAATGAAGATAATGATCACATGACTATTGGTTCAGCACTATGTTTCGTTTAAGGGAAGTGATGGAGAAGATGGTTGATTCCCTACAAATAAGTTCTAGAAGGAGATATCTCCATGATGAAGAAGTTTAAGTTCATCCATGACATTATGTAGAAAGTAGGAGCTATACAAGTAGATGATAATAACATGATCTGCGCCAAAGAGCAGATGGTTGCTGTTGGTAACAAGTCCTTAGTTAAGAGGGATTTTGGGTACATTCCTTTTATAGGAATGAATATATCCTCCCTAGTTAAGAGGGAGAGATAGACACGCCATTATTTTCTTCATTATGAATAAATAATGGTGGATTGAGTAATAATTTGAGAATGATAACGATACTCTTTAAGGAAGAGGTAGGGAATCCAATAGGTAAGAGTAGCCGAAGAGGAAATTCCTTGAGGATGCGTTAATCCAAAATAGTAATGGTCCTATATGTACATACCTTGTGAACATCCGAATGGGGTATGTGCCTTGATAAGCAATGTTGAAGGTGTCCATACATCATGTCTCTTCAACATTTTTCTCTAATATTGTGGAGACAGAGTTGTTAGTTAAGGCCTTTCTATGTGAAAATGTTAGTTGATATGATGAGAAAAATAAAAATTATTATTGTTATATTTTAGAATAGGTTTCATGTTCAAGATCATTTTATTTATAGTTAAATCACCCATTGATGCTTCTAGGGCTTTGTCATAAATTCTAGGAGTCAAACTATTCATTGTCATATGTAAATACCCTATTGGGCATGATCTATCATGTAAAAAAACCAATAAGAGTCAAATTTCCTCCTCGAAGACCAAGTCGGCCTAATAGTGACAAGTAAACCTCATTAGGGCTACTAAAAGAAGCCTATGTATAGGAGCTCGACCTCATTTGAAGAAAACATCAAGCAAGTTCAATCAAGACTAGAAGACCTACAAGACAAGTGAATAATAGGAGAAGAAAATGGAGGAAGAGTGAAACATTTAAAGACTATTTTTGGGCCACCTTCATCTCACACATGTGAGTAAAATAAGGCATCATTATGCTATAGCAAGACCAAAAATTAGAGTCATCTTGGGATGCTGAAATCAGGTGTCAAAAAGATCATCTTGCAAGCCAAGTTACATCTGAAGAATTTTTTTCGCAAGTGAAGTTAGAAAGAGACATAGTTCACCATATTTCCTCACATGTGGAAAATTATAGTTTCTGGAGCAAAGGAAAAAAATTGCAAACCTGAAGAAAAAACCAAATTTCTTGAAGTATTGAAGCATTTTGACTTGGGTTGACTTTGTGAAGAACTAGCTCAAGGAGAATTTTACTTGGTATTAGCGGGGTATTTTTCAAGCGTATTAGGTCTTGGAATTCATCATTTTAAGATTCTATAAGAAGAGAAGAATTCTTGTGGACTTTCCTCTCAAGGGGAGAGGTTTTGGCCCTGACTAGCAGCCTATATTTTCTGTCCTCTTATCTCAATGACATTCATAGTTTGATATTTTTTTTATGATAAGAACAAAACAATAATCAAGTGAAACAAGAAATTAATTACTATTACATCAAGTTAATTAAAATAACATCACAAGCAATTATCAAAGTAAGAGAAACCACCCTAATATAGTTGCCTTTAATTTCTCTGTAGTTCTTACTCCTTTCAACTACTTTGAGCGGAAGACAAAGATATTTCTTCTAATATGTAAGGGGATTTATTGATTCACTATGGATATTAAAATAGAATCAAATTAAGTTATATATAAGGTAAGGTAATTGAATAAGATGGATAATGCCTCTGTGATTTTATGCTTTTGTATTTCTCTAGCCTTCCTCTTTCATGTTAAATATTGTTCAACTCCCAACAAAGTACGAAATAAGTTAGAGGGACTACTGATCAATCAGAATAAATTTAGAGGATATCAAATGGGGAATGAGCTCTTGTCCTTGATCCCAAGGAACCTTGAGAACATATATGACTTCTTTTCCAAGTTTAAGACATTTCTTCAATAGGTTAAATAATGTAGCATTGATAAAAAAGAGGAGCATATCAGTGTCCTTTTATTTCTTTCAAAGAAGATTATTCTCTATTTATTTATTCCTTCTATGGTAAAAGGATCTCTATGGGGAAAAAATTGAAGATTCCCCCAATGGATGCCTTCATATTTGTTGAAAAGTGTAACTAGGTTAGTCTTCATGTTGACTATGTAATTATGAAAAGAAGAAACCAAAATAATAAAATGTATTTTTGTTGAGCAAGATTCATTTAGTATATAGAATTCTACTTGATGTCTATTAGGTTTGAGTCTTTTAGGCAGAGAATATAATTAAAGTGTCATGTATATATATATGAAGGAACTAGCCATTAGTATATGATCCAGATCTTGTCATGAGCCTTGTCACATGTCCAAGAATTTGTGGAAGAACAGTTGTGTCACTTCTCACCTTACTGGTAGTCACAATTTATGATATGCTACAATCAGGTCTTTTAAACTCAGGTCTAGGAGTTTTGCCTAGTGCTATAAGTATGGTTGGCTTCAAGACAGTAAATATGTATATATATATATATATATATATATATATATATATATATATATATATATATATATGCCTGCGGCTCATTTATACAATGTTCAACAGTGATATCTGTAACATATAGTGTGGATAATATAGAACATACAATGCGGATAATTCATGATATACAATGAAAACAATACATGACATACGATGCGGAAAATACATGATATACAGTGCGGTCAACACAGTGACAATTTGTGTATTATTTAAGGGAGCATCAGTGCGGATTTTTGGAAAGATTGTTCAGCATGAAGCTTGAAGAATTTCAGGACTATATGCTAGATATATGATGGTGATGTTGTGCAGATCATCCTAAACAGGAGGTGCGGATATCTAAGGTACAACCACTGTGGATTCCAAAGATTCAATAAGTGAGGATTTGCTCTAATTATAATTGCAGATATCTAAGGAATCAGTTATAAGGTATCATTTGCGGATGTGTCTCAGCCTATACTTCAGATACTAGAGCAGGAAGAAGGTGAAAATATAATCTTGTTGTTTCATGCTAAAAAGTTATTCTGAAGTGTATAAAGTTTAAGGACAATTTGATTGAAGGATACAGTTCAATACAGTGAAGATGGTGACTATAAGGAGAAATAATTCTTAAATTAGAATAAGAGAAAGGAAGGTAAATCTGTGATTTACCTTCCTAGCTACAATATAGTAAGAGAATCTTGGAGACCTAGTTATCTAGTGCAGAACAAAGCAGATCATTGAAGAAGAAAAGAATCAAGTTTGAAAGGGTAGTGACAAGAACTTGAAGACATTCCTGAGTCTAGGGTCTGAGTCTAGGTCATGGTACTTGTCATCTGAAGATCTATAAGAATAATTCTTTGCGATTTTTCCTCTCTAAGAGTGAGACGTTTTTCCCTGGCTCTAGGAGCCTAATTTTGTGTCTCGTACATTTTGATAATTGACTTGATGAAAGACTAACTAAGCTAAATAAATAAATACATAAGTAACTCAAGCAAGTTCAAAAGTAATTATCAAGAAGAGAATTTGTAATAATCTCTATCCCTCCAAATTCTCAACATGGTATCAGAGTTAAGGTGCTGAACTCAAGGGTTTCTTGACAACGGACACACCCCAGGAAGCAAAGATCAAAAGTTTAGTTGGAAAATCAAATCAGTTTAAAAGGGGGACATCAACTTCTGAAGATATCCTTCATCAAGGATTAAAGATCTCCTACATTGAAGATTCCTATCTTAAAGGAAACCCTTGACTTCATCTTCAAACATCATCAAGGAAGCTGCAAGCCACTCTACTCAAGTAAGTATCTATCACCCTACTTAAATCTATGAAAATGACTTATTGTAAATATAGCAACAAGCTAGTTGGGTCATATAACTTTAGTGCATGGAAGAAGAGGAAAGATTTGAGTATGATTGAAGACGAAGTTATGGAATATATCGAAGGTTCTACAATCCAACCTCCAAAAGAAGATGCTCTAGCTCATGTGAAGTACATGAAGAGAGAAATTAGAGCCCAAAGGATTCTCATAGAATCCATTAAGGACTCACTCATTCCTTGTGTATAAAAAATAAAGTCTACAAAATAAATATATAAGAAATTGGTGGAGCTATTTTCTCTGAGTACTACAAGAGAAGCAATCTCTTTGAGACAAGAACTATACAAAACGAAATTATCAAGGGAAGAAGGAATCACTCCATACTTTATGAGGATTTCTGAAATAAGAGATCAACTACAAGAACTGGGAGATGTAATCTCTGACACTGAGATGGCTACAGTGGTGTTGAATTCTCTACCAGAGGAATGGGTAAACTTCACTTCTAGTTTATAGGGGAAGAAAGAGGCCACCCCATTCCATGATTTATGGTCTCTTTGTAAAATAGAGGAAACAAGACTAAAAGCCAAAGTTGATACAGGACCAAGTGAAGAGAATCATGCCTTTGCAGCCACATATAGGAAGAAAGGAAGATTCGGAAAATTTGGCCCTCATACTAAAAGAAGGAATATGGACAATGTACGATGCTTTGGATGTAATGAACTTGGGAATTCTAAAAGAGATTGTCCTAAATCTGACAAGGACAAAAGGAAAAGGGAAGAAGCCCATATCTTAGATGTGATGGAAGGACCCGATGCAAAGAAATCTAAGAAAGAAGAAGGAAGGGATCTCTACTATGATTGAGATCATCTTCTCCTTTAAGTAATTTCTGTTGGTTGTAAAATAGTATGATAGGAAGCAATGTATATTATAGTATCATGATAAAAATCATGTTAGGAGCTCTTGGTGAATCAGCTACGGGAAAACCTCTCTGATAACATTACTAATGTAAAGCAATCATCAAGATCAAGGGTCATCATGGAAACATAATTCTGGGATGTGATGACATATTGATGGAGCAGGCCAAAGGAATGAAGCTCTTCTTTCTAGATAAATTGCAACAATATGACGCAAGGGAAAAAGTTATGAGGTATGTTTATATATATATATATATATATATATATATATATATATATATATATATATATATATATGCTGACACTGGATGCTGTGAAGTCATGTCATATGGTTGCAAGTAATAGACTTCTATATTTAGAATTATGATATATGAAGAAGGATCTCTCAGTGCACTGACATATGAAATCAACATAATATGTCCTCATGGAATATGAGGTGGTTGTATATGAATGAGAAACTGGAAAATTTGTAAGTTCCTGGGAATGGAGAATGTGCAAAAAGGAAGAGATCATGAAATGCAACCATGCCAAGAGGAAATTATCATCCGGAAGCCAAGAAGATGTGACTAAGAGATCTCCTGGGAATATATGTAGACTCTGACAGAAGTCTGGTAAAGAAGAAGACCCTTGGAAAAACATATCATTAGGAGATGTGTCAATCTGAATAAAGGATGTCGATGCCTACATGAAGATGTCATGGTGAAAGATCATCATTGAGGTAACTTTTGTTTTAAAAGTTCATATGCATATGTTTATCTAGATGAATTTGTGCAGGGCTACTAATAATGAGAAAGGATGTATGATCCTTGGAGATGGTTTGAAGGAAAGAAGCATGGCATAATAGTGAACCAAGTGAGAAAGACAGATGAATCACTTTCTGGTAGATGACATGACTCATGAAGGAAGGTAATGGATGATTTATGCCCTATGGAGCTAAAAGGTGAATATTCCTCAATATTGAAATCCATGAAATTGAGGGGAGGAACTCTTCATGAGTAGTTGGGTGTCTCACCATTGTTGCTGCAGGTCCCTGATTGAGAGGGAGCCTGGTGATCATTTTCTTACTTGGAAGAAATTGGGTAATTCCTAAGAATGAGATTAGGTAAATTCCTTATACAGGAATGAGTACACTCCCTTGTGGAATAGGTATTCCCTGGCTGAGAGGGAGAGATAGACACATCATTCTGGTCTTCACTTGGGAAGATAGAATGGAGGATTGGGTAATCATCTGGCATTCAATATTCTTTGAGAACATGTTAGGGCATTTAAGATAAGAGGAGTCAGGGACCGATATTCTTTGAGGGCTAGCTACCCAATAGAAGAATATTCCAAGAAGGTCATACTTTGGGAACACTTGGGTGGAGTATGTACCTTGGAGAGATAATGACTATGGTGTCTATAAGTCATGTGTCTCTCCAGCATTGTAGCCCATTGTCTCATTGAGACATGGGCCTGTTAGTCAAGGCCTTGCACTAGGAAAATGATGGTTGATATGATGCTATACAGATGTGATTGCCAATTCTATTCTTCTTATGATATTCTTCAGTTTGAAAGTGATCATCTACCTATGTGAATACCTCCCTATTTAAGAGGGAGTGTTGAAAAGTGTAACTAGGTCGGTCTTCATGTTGACTATGTAATTATGAAAAAAATAAGTCAAAATAATAAAATGTATTTTTGTTGAGCAAGATTCATTAAGTAGATAGACTTCTTCTTGATGTCTATTAGGTTTGATTCTTCTAGGCAAAGAATATAGTTAAAGTGTCATGTATATATATGAATGAACTAGTCATCAGTATATTGTCTAGATCTTGTCATGAGCCTTGTCACATGTCCAAGAATTTGTGGAAGAATGGCTTGTAACATGCCACACCAACGCTGGTAATCAAAAACTTATGATATGCTACAAGTCAGCCTTTAAACTGCTGGATGAGTCGGCCTAAAAGCTATAAGTATGATCGTCTTCAAGACAATAAATATGTCTCTATATATATACCTACGGCTCATTTATACAATGTTCAATGGTGATCTATGTAACATACAGTGCAGATAATTCATGGCATACAGTCGGACAATACATGAAATATGGTGCAAAAAATACATGATATACAGTGTGGTCAATGCAATGACAGTTTGTGTATTATTTAAGGGAGCATCAGTGTGGATTTTTGGAAAGATTGTTCAGCGTGAAGCTTGAAGAATTTTAGGACTATCTGCTATATATATGATGGTGATGCTGTGCGAATCATCATAGACAGGAAGTGCAGATATCTAAGGTACAACCACTGTGGATTCCAGAGATTCAATAATTGTGGATTTACTCTAATTATAATTGCAGATATATAAGGAAGCAGTTATAAGGTATCATTTGTGGATGTGTCATGGCCTATACTTCAGATACTAGAGCAGGAAGAAGGTGCAAATATAATGTTGTTGTTTCATGTTAAACAAAGATTATGAAGTTTGTAAAGTTTAAGGACAGTTTGATTGAAGGATATGGTTCAGTACAGTGAATACGGTGCCCATAAGTAGAAAGCATTCTTAAAGGAGAATAAGAGCAAGGAAGGTAAATATGTGATTCAACTTCCCGACTACAATACAGTAAGAGAATCTAAGAGACCAATTTCTCTAGTGCAGAACAAAGCAGATCGTTAAAGAAGAGAAGAATCAAGTTTGAAAGGGCAGTGACAATATCTTGGAGACATTCCTAAGTCTAGGGTTTGAGTATGGGTCATGGTACTTGTCATCTGAAGATCTATAAGAAGAATTATTTGTGGGTTTTCCTCTCCAAGAGGGAGAGGTTTTTCCCTGGCTCTAGAAGATTGATTTTTTGTCTCGTACATTTTGATAATTGACTTGATGAAAGACTAACTAAGCTAAAGAAAGAAAGACATAAGTAACTCAAGCAATTTGACAAGTAATTATCAAGAAGAGAATTTGTATTAATCTCTAGCCCTACAAATTCTAAACAATATTTTCACTCATTCATGTAGGAGCTCTTAAAAACTCCAAAGTCCACATTCTTGCAATACAATATAGTAGAAATAAGAATACATGGGAATTAAGGATTTTTATCACATAGATGGAGAAAACAATGAATCCAGTAAGGAGACTTTGAACTCCAAGGGAGGAAAACCTAAGGAGGAGAGAAAAAAAAAATTCTACTATAACAATAGATTTCATCCAAAGGGTGATCTAGGTGGATATTGGTGGCCACTCGCCTATTCCACCTAGGCATCCAATCGATTTCATTAGTTTCCTTATTTGTAGCATCATTTACTATTTTTATCATTTTTCGCGTCTTGAACTTTCGGAGCAGTTTTGACTCCCTAAATGACATTTTTTTGAGGTCTGCAGTAGGCTCGTAGCCATAGGAAAGGGCCTACAATCAATCATGTATTACTTGGAGATATCTTTCCAATGAGGTTTCGTATGTGCCAAATGAAAATAATATGACCAACTGATGACCCCAAGAAGTTTTCTGCGCAGTTAACCCCAACGGGGCCCAAAACATTTTGGTGTTCCATCTCCTAGGGTTAGGGTTTCGATTGATTATGGTTTTCCCTTGTTGTTCAATAATAAAAAGGCCCTTGAGCCTCATTGTAACACAATTCAGAGGCATGTAACCTACCCATCTCTTTTCAGAGATAAGCTACCATCGCTCGAGTTAGTTTATTTCCATTATGTATGTAAGCATATTTATGTTGTTTGATTTTAATGAAATGAAGTATTATTTATGCTTCATCTCTGTATTTGTGGCTATATATGTATTCTATTGTATTCATTTTTAAGTTCGAATCAACGGTATCAGAGCGATCTGATCTTTTTCTATTTTTATTTGCATGTCCCCAAAGAGGTCAGGGTATAAGGAGTTAGGGATCAAACTGGTTGAACCTTTGCAAGACCAACCTCGCAAACCCTGACAACCTCACATGGCGGAAGAAAATAAGGACAAGGGAGAAAGAGATCCTTTCAAAATATTTCTTGAAGAAGCACTCGAGTGAAAGAGGAATGCGATGATGGGAAAATTTTCCCATATCCTTCGTCGAATGCCCACAAGTAACGCATCTTCTTCTGACAACCACTCTAGAGGTGGCACTCCCTTCAAGGTACAAGTCAATTTTGACATTCCCATATTTGAGGGCCAGATATATGTAGAGGCCATATATAGATGGTTAAATATGTTGTAAGGATATTTTTTATATCGTGATTTTTCCAATAGGGAAAATATTACTTTTTCACTCCTCAAAGTTCCTCCCCATCTCAAGGACTGGTGGGAAACCTACTACGAATAGAGGGACGAGAGAGAACCCTCAATATTTTCAGCCACACCCAATTGGAATTATTTTCGAGATGCCATCAAGGAACAATATTACCCCGTGGAGATCTATGAGTACAAGTAAATACAATGGACTACACTGCAGTAGCAAAGGGATCAAGATGTGCATGAGCTCACAAATCTATTCCATACCCTATGTACATAGTTGGGTGTCAAATATTTGGAGAAACATTTGGTGCTCAAGTATCACAGTTGTTTGCACAAATACATTAATGAGGAAATGGAGTTCCTCAATATCTCCTCTCTTAGTGTTGTATACCTATTGCTACCAAAATTGAGAGAAAAATTAAATAGAAGAAGCGAGACTTTGGATATCTGAATCTAAAGCAAGAGAAATCCCCCCCCACCCAAACCACAAAATAATGGACAAATCCAAGGAAGGGTGACCTAGGACAACCCGCTAAAGCCACAAGAAATTAATAATACCATGAATACAAAGAAGGACATGGGAAAATGGTGTGAGTTTCATAAGATCCCCACTCACAACACAAGTGAGTGTCAGACCAAGTAGCCACTAGTGGTCGAGCTAAAGGCTTTCAAATCAAATACATGTTTCGACTCTGAGTTAGAACTCGACAAGTGGAATGACAAAGTGAAGTAGCTCATTGATGCACAGTCCATGAGTGCCATTGTTTCCATCACTAAGATCCAGAAGAATGAGCATCAAGATCAAGAGGAGGGGGAGTGCCTCTTCCACTCACAGATGTGGGTGAAAGGTTCTTTGTTGGAATTCATTGTCGATAGTGGGAGCCAAAAGAACCTCATTTCAGAAGAGGTCATGAAGCGCCTAGGCCTAACTACGATAACACACCCACAACTGTACACCATGGGGTGGCTTCACCAAGGATGATATCTTCACATTAGCCAGCAATGTCATCTTCCCAACAACATCAAGAATTTCATGGATGAGTTACTGTGTGGCATTTCTCCTATTGAAGTTTGTGATTTATTGTTATTCCAACCATACTTGTGGAAGAAACACTTTGTATATGATTCTAGGCCTCACGCTGTTATTATTACTTCGGGCAATAAGTTGTACAGGATACCATTGGTAGCACCACCTACCGCCATCTCTTTGATCAATGTGAAGTAATTTATTAAGATCATTTCCCAAACTGGGAAATTTGTTTTCCTTATGATTCGCCCTCCAGGAAAGAAGAATATTGTGGCCATGATCTCCAGATAGGACTCCTATGCACGAAAATAGCATATGGACAAGGTTGTGGATGAGTATAGGGACATCTTCACCTCATCCACAAGGGTACCTCTACACTGTAAGGTCAAGCACTCCATCGATCTGACCCCAGGTGTGCCACTACCCAATGGAATGATCTATTGACGCTCAGTTCATTAGAACGAGGAAATCAAGAGGGAGATTTGGGAGTTGTTGCAAAAAGAGCACATTAGGACAAGTTCATCACCCTAATGGAGCCTGATCGTGTTGGTACAGAAGAAGGATGGGATTTGGAGACTCTATATTGACTATCATTTTTTGAACAAGATCATTGTCCGGAATAGGTATCCAGTCCCATAGATTGATGACGTTATGGACTAGCTCAAGGGGGGGAATTTTTCAGCAATATTTACTTGAAGTTTGGTTATCACCAGGTACCAATCGAACCCTATGATGTGTGGAAGACTACCTTAAAATCCAAGGAGGGCCTTTTCAAATGGGTGGTCATGCCTTTTTGGTCGAATAATTCCTCTGCAACCTTCATGAGGTTGACGGATGACATCTTGAGACCCTTCACCAACTCATTCATGGTGGTATATTTGGATGATATCCTGAACTTTAGCCAGAGTTGGGAAAAGCACCTCCACCATATTTGATGGGTCCTCCAAACCTTGCAGAAACACAAGTTTTGTTCCAATTTGGAGAAATGCACTTTTGGTGTGACCCAGGTTCAATATTTAGGGTACATTATTGATGAGCAGGGTGTACAAGAGAATTTAGGGTGGCCGCATCTTTACAAGAGTGATCCAGAATTTAGCAACACATACCAGACGTTCCAGTAAGGAAAACAAGTTCCAAATTTGCACCTCCAGGATGCACTCTTATGCCACCTGTGACACCTTTGTACTCCTTCAAACGAGCATTCCAAGATGATTTTAGAGACAAACTACAGTCGGGTTGCTGGACATTTCAGGGTAGAGAAAATAGTGGCAGTGATGCAGAAGTATTTTTATTAGTCGAACCTTCGACAAGATGTTGGGAAGTACATCAGATCATGCACTTCCTGCTCCATTTCCAAACCAACCATCAAGAAGAAAGGCCTATATACTCCTTTTCCTACTCCTAGTTATCCTTGGGAGTCCATCTCCATGGATTACATATCAGGCCTTTCTTCTAATAATCATGGTAATGATTGTGTTTTCATGGTTTTCGACATATTCTCTAAGATGGCCATTCTGGTGGCCTACAAGAAGAGTATCACAACAAAATCCACTGTTAACCTCTTCTTTGAATGATTGTGGATGAACTTTGGGATCCCACATTCCATTATCTCAGATCAAGATAGGAGGTTCCTAGGAACATTTTGTTCAATCCTCTGGTCAATTTTGGATACCAAGCTCACTAATTCCATGGCATTCCACCCCAAAAATGATGGCCAAACAAGAGGTCATCAAAAAAATGATCGTACACATTCTATGGATGTGCAACTCAAAGCATCCAAACACATGGGATGAAATCCTTCCCTATGTCCAACACAACTACAACAGAACTCTCCATAACTCAAATAGCTACAACCCCTTTTAGGTGGGGGTGGGATTCCAGCCACCATGTCCCATTTATGTAGCCATACCATTTGTAGCTACTCATGCAGATTTGGCTCATGTCTAGTCCGAAGTTGACAGGGCTAATAACTTCATTGAGCACATTCAATACATCCGCCAGCATGTCCATGACATATTGGATAGATTCAATTCTAAGTACAAGAAATGACTTGATCAACATCGAGTGCCACATAAGTTCCAGGTGGGCGACAAAGTTTGGATACATTTGCAGAAGGAGTGCCTCACTCGGCCACACCACAAGCTTTGCTCGATATGATATGGGTTGTACGCCATCACCAAGGCGATAGGGGAAAATGGATTTGAGCTCAACATTCCACCATTCCTTGGCCTGCACCCAATGTTCAATGTGGACCACCTTTGGCCATACTTTCCACCATTACTGGACACCTTTGATATTGTAGAAAAACTCACACCAATGGAATTAAACCCAAGCTGCAGGGGACATACCACAACTGATTAGATCATGGACACACATATCAAGAACACTTTCCAACATAGGATCCAACTATATCAGGAGTTGTCAAAGCAGGCCAACTCCTTCACTACGGAAAGTGGTTCACTAGTTACCAGGTTCAACAAAACTTTCCTCACCTCATGGAGGCTCTGCACGTAATGGGGACCATTAATTCCAAAGGAGGGAGGACTAATACAGGTGGATATTGTTGGCCACCTACCTATTCCACCTAGTCCTCGAGTCAGTTTCATCAGTTTCCTTTTTTATAGCAGCATTTATATTTTTAGTTGTTGTTTCGGGTCCAAAACTTCTAGAGCAGTTTTGACCGCCTAAACGACGTTTTATTGAGGTCCGCAATAGGCCCATAGCCTAAGAGCTTCATTTTTTTCATCATCATCAGAGTCCATTGAAGCTTCTTTAGATTTCCAAGAGGAAAAATTCTCTTCAAAGGTAAAATACCTACTGACTTCAACCTTCTGTTGTCCTTGACCATAAATTCTATAGGCCTTTGATGACTCACTATATCCAACAAATATTTGTTTCTTTCTTAAAGGATCTAGTTTATTCCTCTTAAATTTAGTTACATGTATTTAAACTAGGAAACCAAATATTCTTAGATGTCCAACCTTTGTTTATTTTTCAGTGAACCCTTCTTCAAGAGTATTATCTTCCAATATTTGTTGAGGACTTCTATTTTGAATGTAGACTATTGTTATGTCAACTTCACTCCATAATAACATGAGAAAGTATTGATCATGCATCATTGTATTAATCAATTCTTAAATGGGCCTATTATTTCTTTTAGTAACTCCATTTTGTTGTGGATTGTAGGTATTATCAACTTCCTATTAATCCCAACTTCTTTATAGATAAAAATGAT